>VUYV01000197.1:476902-551460 GCA_008711295.1 Anarhynchus alexandrinus | reverse complement strand
TGGGAGCTGAAAAAAAGGGGGAAAAAAAAAAAAATGGGCAACTTCTCATGCTCTGAAGCCTGGGATGGGGAAGAGAGTATGCCGGAGGGGAAGGTGCAAAAACAATGAAAAATTAAAGAAAAAATTGCAGTTATTGCCATTTGGTAACTGCCACTAACTGGATTCTCTAGGCATGACACGGGATTACTCACAAAGGAGGTTTTTGCTTCACCAAACAGAAACAAATAGTAAAGAAAACCACAGGAATTAGGAAAAAAAAGCTATATTCTTACGGACTAATTAAATTGGCATGCAGTCAAAATAGCCACACCAAAAAAACCCCAACCGTGCAAGTCATGTCAATAATTAGCTGGAAAGCTCTACTCAAATGGATGTATTCACACGCAGTTTTCAGAGACGTTACCTGCGAAGGGGCCACCGGCGGCAGCTGCGGCACCGTTGATATCTGAAGGGGTTTTAGGGGTGTACTGCTGGCGGCCACCTGAGAGGTCTGGGGCTGGTACTGGGGCAATAGATGGGTCGCAGGCTGGATTGGGCAAACTGGCTGGCTGGCAAGCACCTGCTGCAGAGAGGCTTGCTGGGATATGGGTTGCTGCTGGGAGAGAAAAGAAGAATTAAAAAAACCCCAAACCTCCAGAAAACCAAGGTTATAGCCTGTATGTTAAGGAAGAAGCAGTTCACTGGACAGTGGCACCCGTTTCCCGCTGCGCAACGCGAACAGGACTGTCGCTCGGAGTGGGGACAGTTTCTAGAAGAGAAGGGCGCTCCGAATTTAAACACCGTACAAGAGCCTATGTTTAAAACACATTTAAATGCAAGGTATGTTACCTGAAAAGACAAGTTCTAACTGTCTTGGAAAAGGTTATCCGTAACGACTCAGACTCTTTAAATGCCAGAGATGGTTCTAGTTGGCCCTCTAAAATCCCCACCTACTAACTTTAAAGATTCCTACTACGCAGATTATACCCAGCTAATCTTGGCATTCAAAAGCTGACTACAGAACATAGCCGGCATTGAAATATACAACACTTATTATCTGAGACATGAATAAAACACAGTAATTACAGTAACAGCTGGATCCCAGTTATTTCTGAGGGGCTGTAGTAACAACGTGGCAGCCAAAAAAGCCATTTTCCCCTTCCAGGGAAAACAGTGCTCCACTGGCCTGCCAGCTGTCATACAGTAGAACAGAAATAAAAAGCAGCGTTAAAGCTGAAAATAATCAGTAACAACCATAATATTTTGCTCAGTGCTTTTTTAGTGGAAGGATTTTTCAACCAGTCGTTAGATATTAATACAATAAAACAGTAGAAGATGTCTCAAGGAAGCAAGATGCCATCCACCTTTAAATAGCTAAAATTCAAGCATGACTGGTAAGCTCCCAATACGGGGAACAAAAGAGCATTTGGTCACTGTTATTGAGTGTCCGGGGCTGAATGCACCGAATGCCACAAGCAGTGCAAGACGTGCTGGAGACAGCACTGGGTAACTGCACAGCACCAGCTCAGCTCCTGCAGTGTTTATTAGAATCACAGAATGGTTTAGGTTGAAAGGGACCTTAAAGGTCATCTCATTCCACCCCCCTGCCATGGACAGGGACACCTCCCACCAGCCCAGGTTGCTCCAAGCCCCGTCCAACCTGGCCTTGAACACCTCCAGGGATGGGGCAGCCACAGCTTCTCTGGGCAACCTGCGCCAGGGGCTCACCACCCTCAGAGGGAAAAATTTCTTCCTGATACCTAATCTAAATCTCCCCTCTTTCAGTTTAAAACCGTTACCCCTTATCCTATCACTGTACTCCCTGATAACGAGTCCCTCCCCATTTTTCCTGTAGGCCCCCTTTAGGTACCGGAAGGCCGCAATATGGTCTCCCCAAAGCCTTCTCTTCTCCAGGCTGAACAACCCCAACTCTCTCAGCCTCTCCTCCCAGCAGAGGGGCTCCAGCACCTCTGGACCTCAGGACAGCCTTAGTCCTGTCTGAGTATTCATCTTGTTGCATTAAAGAAACCAGAAGAACGACATGGCTCTGTACTGCAGTTTCTGCCATTCCAGGTTTTGGGAAAGCAAAGGGATTTACCCAGTTACAATCCCAGACTCAAGGGACTGGCAGTGCTGGCCTGGCACTGGTGATGAGACAGAGCAAACTGGGTGAGACGGAGCCCAGCTCCAGCTCTGCAACATGGGTAACTCCTGCCGGACCCAACCCGGCCTCAGGAGCGGGACACTCACATGGTGCTGGGCTGGAGCTCAAAAACCCAACAAGCACCCAAAGCCAGCTCAGGCCTCTCGCCATCGCTGGCTGGGTTAATCCCCAGCTCAGACAGGCTGCCCACAGATAACTGGGGATTGAGCACGCCGCTGCGGGCTGCTCAACCCACCTTCCACTCGAGAGGACACTGCCTTAAAAAGCAGAAAAAATGCACTCATGGAACTAGAGAAGCTTCCTAAAGCCTCCATTTCAAATTCAGCTTGTGTTTTACAACATGCTTGTGGATTGGGTGAGGCATAGGGAGGGGAAAACATCCAGATGAATGATGCTAACTTTGCTTCATTATAACCTTAACATTATAAATGCACAGATACCCAAATTGGGGCGGGGATAAAATAATGAGGAGATGCAACATTGATCCCATGTGTCAGAGCCATCAGTGTATACTCGGGAAGGCTGGAGCATCTCTGCTGTGAGGACAGGCTGAGAGAGTTGGGGGTGTTCAGCCTGGAGAAGAGAAGGCTCCGGGGAGACCTCATAGCAGTCTTCCAGTATCTGAAGGGGCCTACAAAAAAGCTGGAGAGGGACTTTTTACAAGGGCATGTAGTGATAAGATGAGGGGGAATGGCTTCAGACTGAAAGAGGGGAGATTTGGACTAGGTATCAGGAAGAAATTCTTTCCTGAGAGGGTGGTGAGACAGTGGCCCAGGTTGCCCAGAGAAGCTGTGGCTGCCCCATCCCTGGAGGTGTTCAAGGCCAGGTTGGACGGGGCTTGGAGCAACCTGGGCTGGTGGAAGGTGTCCCTGCCCAAGGCAGGGGGGTGGGACTGGATGATCTTCAAGGTCCCTTCCAACCCAAACCATACTGTGATTCTATGATTCTTACAAAATCAATACATTTCATTTTCTTCAGCAGATGAATTTTCTCACCCTGATTTCCCATTCTGTTGTTGACCTGCCCTACTGCTCTTCTATAAAAGACAGCAGATCTCCACTGCGCATGGCATCGTGCCGGGAGACTCCAGGAACAGCAGACTTACTTCTGCCTCTGATGCCACACAGGTGCCCTGGGAAGTTCTGCACAGAAACTTTACCATTTTACCTATTCCTGTAATGATAATAATACTTTAAACAGCCAGTTTTTTATTGTGCTTCCTAGCAAGATTAGAAAACAGAGACAGACTAGTTATTAAATCCTTTTACCATCAGGGATAGAATTATTTTAAGAGACAGCAACGCTATGAGGAAAAGGCCTGTGAAAGAAATGGAGGAAGTTGGGAAAATACCCTATTCCAAACCAGCATTTACTCACTGGGGACAATAAATAAGACTTTGAACTGTCAGCATAAAGCTCCAGAGGCCACTGGAGAGATCTGTGAGGTCCTAAATTTGCATAAGTGTAAAATTTTTGGCTGAGAGTGCCATGAGAATATCCCTGCCCATTAGAAAAAAAAAAACCATGACATATGAGAAAACTTCACATAAACATATGTATTTCAAGGAGACCAAATTACATTGTTCCTACGCTGATGCCTTCAGAAGACTAGGGCATGTTAAAAAAAATAAAAAGCAACTTGCGAGATAAACATCGGTAACTAAAAAGGTTTGGTGAGGTGCAATACATGCCAGTCCCAAAACAGACAGACACTCCCAGCCCCGTCAAAATTTTCTACCGAGGGAAGCTGAGCTTTTGGTAGAACCACAAGAATGAGCCCCAAATTACCCCACCGCACAGGTCTGGGGCTCATTGTCCCCCAACTGACAGCACCTCTGCACAAGGATGTGAGCTCAACTGCTCCAGAGGTGTTTTGTAAATACCCTTAAGGAACATGGGTTTTGGGGGGAATTTGTAATTCAAAACACACAAAGAATTGCTATTTGGAGACAATTCAGGGAGACAGACTCTTCTCCTGGAAGACAAAGCTACTGGCTCGATGCCTACACTGATCTGTACTTCACATGCGCACACAACTCAAAATGCAGCACCGCTGAGGATTCAAAGACAACCGACAGCAGGCAACAGAGTCTCCTTCTAACCGTTGAGAAAGGAGGTGCCAAATAATAATCCAAAATTAAAACCTCTTTGATTTCTAAGGACCAAGACAGTACATTGAAATCAGTGCAAGGCTTCAAGCTGATGCTGTCAAGCCCCAACAGAAGAGACATCTTAACCTACATCAAGACGCTCTAAGGTACCACACAACGATTGTCATCAGCCCGTTACTCTTCCCTCCCTTAAACCCAATGCCCTTTGCCCCATCCCTAAGTCTCCCAAGTGGCAGTTCCATAGTTTCACACCCCTCAGACTTGCTGCAGGTAGGGGCTGGAACAGAGCACAGGCAAGGAACGGGAGGAGAAAAGGCGTTTTTTGGCAGCAGCCGCGTTCTCACCTGCTGGCCAGCCAGCACCGGCTGCGGCTGCCCCAGCTGCAGGGAAGCGACGGTGGTGGGCTGCACGACGGGGAACGGCATCGCCGGCTCCTGGTAGTGCTGGGGCCGCTGGGCCACCACGGCGGGCGCAGCCTGCACGGCGGGGAGACCAGCCTGCGGGAGGGAGAGCACGGCTTTAGAGAAGAGCAACCCTCGCCTCGAGAGCATCGGCAATGGCTCACCAAGAACGTAACTGCAAGGGGATAGTCTACCGGGCGCTCGGTCCAACACAGGGCGGGGGGAAAAATGAAAAGTTATCTGCAAGGAAAGTCACTTAATCTAAACACATGGAAAAAAAGTTGGCAAATTCAAAATAAGACAACCAAACTGCATTGCATTTCTTTCAAAGCAAGCGTGCCGGCCAGTAAAACCGCTGAAAGCACACACAGAGTGAGAATACACCAACAGCAACGACACGTCGTTAACTGGGTGAGAAAGAAATTTATCTTCACGAAGATTCTATAATTTCACAGAGAATCTTTATCTTCCAAAAAAGCCGGGGATTTACTTGACATGGATGCCAACAAAGTGAACAGAGAAATTAGAAAGAAATTAAAACCACAGTGGAAGTGGAAGAAAAAATTAAAAGAAATTCAGATAAGGTTTGCAACAACAGCAGATCTCTAAAATTTCAGCTGAAAGTAGATTAATTAAAAATATTAAAAATTTAAAAAAATAAAAATATTAATTAAAAATAAGGCAAACTGAGGCTCCTAATCCTAAAAAAACCACCCTACTATAGCTCCAGTTATGTGCCTATTATTTTGGTAAATAATCGCCCAGATAAATACAGTGATTTTTTTTTTTTCTTGGAAAATGGAAGGNCCTAAGTTATCACAGGAAGAAAAAAAAAAAAATACGGAAACCCCATCAGAAAATCAAAGGCTAGGAGAAATATTTTGCTTGTGAATAAAATCTTGCCAAATCCTCAATTACGAAAAAAGTAAAATACATTTAGGGTAAAATTACTGGAACCTATCAATGGAAAGAACGAGCCTGCTCTAAAAAAGTATGCTGCACAGCTCAATTTAATAAAAAAATTTCTGCTCAAGATGTGCCTGCTGAGGGTTATATTTGGAGATGTCAAGGCAGTGCTTCAGGTGAAGAAGAAAGGAGGAAGGATGCATCCCAGGAGACGTGCGCACCTAGGAAAGGTGGTTTCCACAGCAGAGGGAGCTGGAGACAGATGCCAAGGATGATTTTTATTTTTTTTTTCCTTCAGGTGAATGGAGTCGTGTTTCAATGCAGTCACAAAGTATGGTTCATCATTTCTGGCAGGCATTTTGGAAAATATAAGGTAAAACTAGGGATAACGATGCACTTCCCAAGTGCGCAGGGTAAATCTGGATCAAGCAGGAAAAAAACATTGGTCCTGCATTTTATTTTTTCTTCTCTTAATTCAAATAGGATGAAACACACACACACACAAAATTAACCTACCACCATCATGACTATCATTTTTACTAGGCAGGTTGCTTCCACTGCTGGGGGTGGCTGCAGTCACCAGCTTGCTCTCCACCGGTGGTGTTTTGCCAGCACGTGCTTTACAACGGGGCCGGGACCATCCCGGCACACTGGCTTGGCCGCCATCGTTGGATGCAGAGAGCAGAACATTCCCTGCAACTCTTGCAGATCTCCCGGGAGAAGAACTGGTCTTTTGGCTAATTATGTATTGTAAAGATTCACGTAACGGAGGCAGTTCTAAACTTCTGCCCCACGGCCTGCCGATTTGTGGGAGAGGTTGGGACACCAAGTTTGCTGGGAGTTGGCTACCTGTGGAGCGAGGACTTTCACCAGGCCATCAAGACTTCTGACACGTTTTGATGTTGGCCGGACTGGAATAAACAGGCTAGGCATGGCTGAGGAGGCTGGTGAGGAACCGTTAGCTCTGTAGGGTGTGCAGAGGTCCCCAATGCCACCAGAGGTGACGCGCCTGCTGCCTCTTCTCTAGTCTGCAGATACGTGTTTTCCTCTCTAGGTTCTTGGGGATGGGACACTGTGTTTGGAGTCAAAGCCACAACGGGGTCACTGTGGCGGTGAAAAGTAACGTGAGCACTAGCGCTGCCTGCCGTGTGTAATGGGCGCAGGCTGGAAGTGGAACATAGTGCTGGCACAGCTTCTGAAGGACACAACGCGCTCATGTTGTGCCTCTCACTGGAAGCACCTGAAGATTTCCGATCACTTGCATGTGTTTGTTCTTGCACCAGTAGTTCCATTAATTGCTTTTGGTCAAGGTCATAACAGCATGAAAACAGGAGCAAGCATGAACGTCTGTCTGGGCTACCAGTGCCTGCTTCTGGGCCCTCAGTAATGGACCAACGTTGCCAACTCTGTGCAAGGTTCAATCCAAACCCAGAGCCAGAAAGGCAGTGACTGGATGTGTGACCTTGGTCACAACAGGAAGAAACATCCCAAGAGGCTCTTGAACAAATGAAGGAACAATACTGTGTGGCTACGCTGACAGTGAACAAAACCAAACAGTTCTCAACCACGTGCACGAGGTTAAAACTAATAATTGCAAAGCTACTAATGTAGTTCAGTGACAACGGATTGGAAAGAAGCTTTTTTACTGAAAGCATGACAGCTTCCAGTGAAGCTGGCATTCTTCAGAACGGCAAATATAACTAGCCAGACACCAAGCCCACATTTCGGATCAACCAGAAATGCATTACTAAGCAAGCCACCATCAACAGAGCTGAGTGCGGAACATGTGAAGCCAGCCCTGGAATCCACACCTACTGAAAACGAGAGTATAAACGAGCCATTACGTACGATCTAGGACACAAAAGGATTTCGAAAAGCTTCAGACTTACTCCTGAGGGCTGCTGGTAGTGCCCCAGCTGCTGAAGGCCATGGGGCACGGCCTGGCTCTCGCTCAGAGGTGGGCTGTACACCCGCTGGATAGCGGGAGGTACGGGATCAGGCAGGGACGAGTAGATGACGCTTTGCTGGCTGCTTTGGGAGTCTGAATACACAGTGGACCCCTGGCCGCTGTCAAATGTGCTGTCGGCTGAAAGAACAACATTTTTTGATTAAAAGCCCAACGCCTCCAAACGTTCAAGTAATGATTTTAGAGCAAGGTCAACACTGGTTTATGTAATTAGCATTTTTACTACCCTGGCCGTTTCCATTATATAAATAAATTATACAACACAAATGTTATTTTCCACAAAAGGCACATAGTGCTGCTCTTAAGCCAAAAGCCATCCCCATGGATTTCTGTGCGTGACGATATCTTAGGCACATTGATATTTCCTTTAAAGGGCACAAGGTTGACATTAAGAATTGCAGACGTTTATAGATTTTGTAGGATGAAAGGAAAGGAAACCCCAACTGTAACGTTCACAGCAGATCATGGAATCTTTTAGAGTTGCATCTCTTGGGGATGCACGGACTTTAACACCTTTTTTTTTTATTAGTAGCACTGAAAATTACAAACTTTTTTTGCACGCTTTTAGTTCAGCAAATCACACCCTACGTGAGTACATCGCAATACCTCAAGATGAAGAGCAGATAACAAAATAATTTGCAGGTTTGCAGCAATTTAGGAGCACCCTTCTCTGCCGGAGTTACCCATGCAGAGTGTTTGTCCAGCTAAACTGCAGATCTGCACAGCTACTGGGCAAGCACCGTATCTGTTCTCAAAAGGAAATCAATCTTTTAACGGTACCGTTGAGTATTACCAATTTAAAAATGTCTTTTCACGTCTTTTGAAGTCTGTAGAGGTGCCCAGTTCTTCCTGAGCACAAGCTATTGTTTTCTTCATTTGAGAAATAAATGTAGATAATCAAGACTGTAGCCGTAAGTATCCAAACGACAAATAGCTTTTAACAGAGATTTAGAACTCAAAACGGTAAGAAAACTTTAACACAGGTACAAAAAAACTGGCTTAAATTACAGCTAAGTTTAAATGCTATTTCTTTCTCTGACACTTTCCATCTTCTCTTTTTTCCACATTCCAAATAAGGTTTTACTTACTTGGCTTTTAGATAATAAAATTACTTTTTAATAGCACCAGAGATGACATTTCTCCTCAATATTCACAAACTATTCCCCCAACTGTTTTGTTCACGAAATTAAACTCCCCTCTATATTTATTCCACTCATTTCTAAAAAGAGTCAACATGGCCCTGCTCTAAGGCGGCGGGGATTTCTGCCGCATACACACTTCCACTTTATTACAAACAACTATTTAAGACCTCAAAGGAAAAAAAATGATGGTAGAGTGCTAAAGTAAAAGCTGTGAGTCAGTCTCAGATTTTTATAGAGCAACACGCGTTACACACATTAAGTTATTAATTTATATTTTCACTTCTGACCTCAGATTATTATATTAATTGGTAGAACAGTAATTTATAGAGGTCTTAGGCCTAACATCACTAAGAAAATGCCCAGACAGCTGATAGTGAATTGTCAAATAATACCAAGTATTGGTTAGAATTTGAGAAGGAGTAGGAAATAAACAGGGGGGGTTTATGTTTAGCATAAAATTCTGCCAACTCATGCCCAACAGAAGCATGGAAAGCACAAGTAGCCTCATTGTACCACTGGAAACAAAAAGAGTCATAATTACGGTGTTTCTCAAAGGAATTAGATAGCATGAATTAAGTATATGATCCAAAAAAAAAAAAAAGAAATTAGATCAATTTAGCTTCAGAAAAAAAGCTTTGTAAATACTGCAATATTTTGAGATTTATGCAAATATGGCCATTTCTCATATCTTGTAAAGGTTTGTTTTCTTGCAGAGGCATGCTTGGTTATTTTAGTATTCAAAGCAGACCTCTGTATAGCAATTTATACAATACCTGAATTAAAGCAGCAGCTGTCTCTTTGCTAAAGATAATGCATCTTTAATTTAAATGTGCTTACATAAAAGTCCAGAACAGTAAAACAGAAACATTATGATGATAGTTTAGTAGCAAAATATGTACACCAGATTTTATCAGAAAAACTGGCTAGAAAAAAGAACTCTCATAAAATTTCAAATCTTCCAAGCTAAAAATATCTGGCAACATTTCCTTCAAGATGTTTAAAAGTATAAATAGATTAAGATTTCAATACCAGAGCTTCACTTGTTAATAAAAGTTGATTTTAGGGGACAGAGATGGGGACAAGTTACTCTAGGGAAATAAAAACACTAGTTCTTCATGCCTTGCTGCTCGCTGGAGATGAGTCTGGTGCTCAGAAATAAAATGAAGGAAGGACAACCTCTGCAAGCAAAGCCGGGGAGTTTCTTATTCAGAGATAGACCAAAATCAGCGCTGGGAATTAAAACAGGAGATGTAAATCCGTCTGTCTTGAAATAGCCCAGTGATGAGCCTTGAATCAGCCCCAGCTGAATGCGAAGAGTTGGCAGATCAGCAGCTTGTAGCTACCAGGGCTGGATGAGCGAGAGCAACCACCTACTCTGACCTGCCCTAACGAAGATCAAACCACCTCTATGCCTCCAGGCCATGAGCTCAGGACAAAATAGAGAGCCTGGAAGAACAGAGAGCGCACCTGCGTCATGACCTAAGGACCCCAATAATAATTACAGCATCAGCCCACAAGGTCTGGTGCTCCCAACACGCGTGACCACACCACAGTTGCTATTTTCCCACAAAACAGGGAAATCTTGAATTGCATCACGTAACATTCAGAGATGGATTTTGGGGTGGTTTTTTCTGCTGTAGACCTTTGCACAGCTTCACAAAAAACTTCACACAAGCCATCAAGAGTAACTCGCAAAACACAAGAAACAGCAGCGCTTTGGTGTCAGCAAGGTCTCCTTGAATAAACCTCTCCACATTGCCAATGTAATTTGAAAAAGCCACCAGTCGCTCTGACCAGTTTGGTGCCAATTCAACTTCTGCAGGCTCCGAAATTGTGTTTCGCACAGACTTAGCATTGATCCCATCATCTGGCACAGAAAACGTGTATTTTTTTGTGTCTAGCAGCAGGTCTCCTTGCTTTTCTATTTACAAATATATTATGTTTTCTGCATTTACTGCTACTGAAGGAGGAGCTATCTCTATATTATATAGTTTTTCTTGAAGCTTCATTTCTTTCAAAAATAACACACCTGTCCGAGACGCTTGTGTTCTTTGAGCTACTGTGCAAAAACCTGCAGCGCTCACCGCTGAGCTCAGATTATCGTTGACTTTTACCCTCGGACATTCATCACCATGTGCACATGGAACCAAGACGAGACTTACACGCAACAGATGTGACGCTGGTGGGCAGGTTTTGTTGAAAGGGATGCTGGTCCGCCTCGGGCTCCTCCGACTCCGACAGGACGTGGTGACCAGTGTGGGAAAGGTAGGTGACCTGGACCTGCTGTGCATGCGGCGTCTTCAACTTCTCCAGACACTCAGAGTCCCGACGTTCCTCTGACTGCATCCTAGGCCAAATTCTCTCTCTTCGCCATAGTATCAATGCTACTCTGTCACGTATTGACTTCGCAACTATCTTGAGATCATTTTCATGAAAAAATCCAGAGTCAATCTACGGAGGAGGCACAAACTTAGCAAGATCATGTGCGCGCGGATGGGCATGCACATGTGTGCACACCCACGTGTTACTCAAATCTCTTTTCTGACAGAGAAATCAGTCTGAAATAATGTGAATTACATATTTATTCCTCACAAGAACAGGAACTCGAGAGCTTGATGGGGTTTTTTTGAATAAACCTTCTATCCCTAACGCATTTTAAAACAACAACATGTCATTTCTAAGACTTGAATATATATTGTGTCAACTTATTAACCAGTTAACATCCATTGAGAAGAAGAGAGCAAGTTTAACTCCAGATCGGTTCCCCCCTTTTTTTTTTTTCTGAAGAGCTAACAGAACACTCAATAGAGGAAAGAAACATCTTTGAAAAAAACCTCTTTGAACAATGCAACAGGAGTAAACTGTACTACCCCTAAATCAGAATTTATTGCCTTAACCTTTCCAATATACGCAGTTTCCCAAATCGCTGTGGTTGATACCAGAGCAAGTCATGAATGGAAACATGTTAACAGAATTTCGTCTCAAATTAACTTCTCTTAAATGGTAAAGGCAGTCAGTACTGATTGACTTTTATAAAGAAAAAGCCTATCATTGAGTCAAACGCACTGTTCGCATTTGACTGCAAAAGGGGACCGGGCCTGCTCAGAATTCAACTGCTCACCAGATAAAATGGAAATTCATCTTTGTGCTGTTTGTTTGCATGATCTCCTACAGCGCAGGGGAGGAATTTTAGTATAATAATGACCTACCAGAGATTTGTCTGCTCTCCTTACATTCTTAACATGCATATTCCACAGATTTGTAGAGGAAATCTAGAGGCTTCCCTTCTTTGCTCTTGCCCAAACACGAGACAGTTTTACAGCTTATATTTTCGCTGTTTAAAATTAATAGGTGCAAAGCAGCTTAAAATGCCGCTGCAGATGGGTATTTTCCACTGCCTATGCCCTCAGACCTCACTGACGTTCCCGAAGCGATGATCCAGCAAGTGCTAACTAGAGAAGGGAGTTACTTGAGAGAAGAACCACACAGGTCCAGAGAACCTTGTAGGGTATTAACTAACGTGCCCAGTAGATTCTTCATGACAAAGCTTAATGAGAAGGCACTGAAAAGCTGCCACATTAACAATTTTTCTAAAAACTATTCTTATTCCCGCATCTCGATATAAAGAACAGTTAAAGTTTAATGAAGACATGCTATTTTACAGTACCCACTGGTTGTGAAATGTAACTTAGGTGGCAAATCCACCAGAACGTTTCAAGTTCCTTGTGCCCACATCATTTGGAGGGGCTGGAACGCCTGACTACTGAAAACCCATCAATAATGATAAATGATTCCCCATACTCCCAAGGTCTCCTGCACTAGGAGACCAAGTGTCTCCCAAGGTCTTCCACACTAACTGATGAAAGCACATGGCTTTGGTGTTCCACCATTCATAAGGGCTAGAAAAAGACAGTTAGGAATGAATGTCCCCCTTCGCTCTCACCCCACCTCCCAGCAGCCTCAAGTGTGAAAGCATTTCATATGCAGTCACTTAGGTAACTGTTACTGTAAAACACAGGTTTTAAAATAATTTGGGCAAGGGAATAGTATCACAGTAGTTTGGGAGTGATCTTTTTAAGTATACTTTTTATGGGAGTTAGTTCCTCTTCAAAACAAAATATGACAACTATGGGCCAAGTAACCAACAGAACTTCAAAGCTTCAAATATTTCCATAGATATTTAAGTGCAAAATATAACAGCAAGTAACTCCACCAGGAGCAACTTTTTAATGAGCTGAGTTCCATAACAATACATTGCTCAAAAAATACTGGACCTACTGCAAACTAACGGCAAGAAGACAGAGGAGCCTGAATTTCTCCCACTAAATTTGGAGTACGTGGTGATGAGTCCAAGCACAGTAAGGCAACATTGCCAAAATGTTCTCCTAAGCAGAACAGGAGTGGTGATGACAACATCATTAAATGGGATCCCTTGGGATTCAGGATATAATAAGAACATTTCTGCAAGCACAAGAAAATTCAGACCCTTGACTATGTGCTTACTGATTCTGTGTTTCCATGACCTTAGAATACCTAAACAACTGCAGTAAAGGCATCATTAAAACACGAGTTCAAGGACTATATAGTGAAACTGGAACACTATAAAGTTTTTCTAACAAAACCCCACAAGTTATGAAGATACAGAAATCCATCAAGTTAAATTTATCTGTCAAAAAATCCAAAACTTATTCCTAAGTCTGTGCAGTGGGCTTGAATCTAGATTCCTATTTCTGTTTGGTGGTAGAGTGGCTGAGCACAGACTTTCCTCATCTACGTCCCTCCTAAGTAACGCTGATAAAAAAAAAGATGGAAAGAAGTGTTTTGAAGAATTCAGTGCAGAATATTTTGTGATTGAACTTTGGAACTCTTCTAATTTATTTCAAGCTGCTGGCTGAAGCTAAAGAGATTCCAAACAAATTGAAAGACATTCAACAGCTAACAGAAATTGGCGAAAGATTTTTCAAAATATAAAAGTAGAAGAGACCCCCTCTATGGTCCCCCAAGCTATGTGAAATACCATCTGTTTTCATATTTGGCAAACAATATTTTTCAGTTATTAGTTCTTCCCTGTTTACCCCTTGCTTGTAGCATCCATTCTAAAAGTCAATGCAAATTCCATAAACTAAATACCTGGAACGGTTTAAATGGCAGGTACTTTACCAGACTGGTTCCTGCTCTCCTTTGAGATTTATGCACTACTTTTTATATATATATATACACACATTTTCGTCAGGAGAAGTTTATTTTACCATTTCTTGTGCAACATCATCAGGAGTTTCCTTCTCCAGATCAAAAGTAAACTCAATGGCTCCGTTATCTTTGGGTTTTCCTTTCAGTTTCTTAGGATCTTCTACCCAGAGTCTTAAGGCAATAGAGGATTTCCTACCATGGTCTTCTTCTGCAAGTTCCACTCTTACCCCAGTATCTTCAGCAAAAAAGGCATGGCTTAATAAATCTTTAATTTCATATCTGCAATGGATATAAAGAATATTCAAATACTGCAAGTCTCGAGCATTTTCAAAGTAGTTTGTGACAAAAAACTGTTTTTAAAGGTGGAAATATTTACAGTGTTTGGTGTTCATAACAAATTTGTGTTCTTCGCAAAAAGGCATAGCATTTCCAGTGTTACTGAGGACTGCTGAAAAAATGACGTTTCCTAAAAGCTCCAGCACTATTCATACACCCTAAGTACGTACAGAAATGCAGATGAGAGCTTTGCTCAACTTTTCTTGAGTATCTGAGCTAAATCTGTATCTGAGCACTAAAAAAAGAGCTTCCCTCTGGGTAGTCAGTTGAGGTCCCTAAAAACTGTATTTGTGAAAGTTATGAAATACAGAACAGTGGACACACTCATCTTGGAGGGGCCAGTATAAGAAGATTAGGTTTTAAAACCAAAGCTGGAAACAAGGCACAATTTGTCTCCGTATCCCGAGGCTAATGAGCCAGCGGAGTCTGCTATAACAGCTTGCGGTGAATCTACCATGTCGCAGTCGTGGTCGACCCCCACCACGCTCGATGCTCAAGGCAGAACCTCCTGAGTGAGATTTTAAGGACAGCTATGCCAGAGTGTGCTAGAACACGCTAGCTCACATGTCCCCAGCGATGCTTTCTGGCCTTATTCTTTGAAGCTGAGAGGTTGACAGACACAACGACAGCATTTATTCTATGATCCTGACATCATATGGCAGATACATCCAGAGGCCAGAACAAAACCTACAGACAGCTTTGCAATCCCTGCATGCTCATTATTGAACACAAAACTTGATCATTTGAAACAAACCTTTCTTCTTTATTTTTGCAAATGCACTCTCCAATTATCTCCTTAATTTCAGGATCAGTAACTTTCTCAAAGCTTGCTGGCTTTATACCCTAAAAGGATAGAGAAAAAACAATTTAGTTTGGAAAAGAATTACATTCTATCTCTTAATTAAGGACATTTTGCCTACATTTTACAGTCAATTAAACCCTTGGAGTAAATAATACTTTGAAGTTGTTAGTCTTAATGCAAAATTGAATTGAAGATTTAGAGTTACCATATTTCTAAGTACCATTGGTACTTCAAAATAAGCGCACTAGTTTGTACATGAACTCAGCTGTGCACAGAGCAAATGTCCCCTTTTCTTCACTAACCTTTGCAAACCTTACCTTTATATCCTGTGGACTCTGAAGTCAAAATTCAAGGAACAGCTAATTTTAAATTTTCAAAATAACTCTTTTCTGAAATGATTTCTTTTATGTTTTTTTGCCTTAACTCAAAACACTAAATGAATAAAGACAAATAATGTTTTTCTGCAGATAGCCAGTTTCAAGAATGAGTCAAAAATACCTAGAAATAGTCCATATTCCCATTTCCCACAAATCTTTTGCTTTTCTATGTCTCCAACACTCTCTAAAACCCCCCTTCCCTCAAAAAAAAAAAAATCCAAAACACAACTCCAAAACTAAGCAGGGGAGCAGGAGAATATGCCCAACAGCTCCACGTTGCTTTTGCATTTCCCCAGCACATTGTTAGAATGTCATCAGGAACGAGCGTCAGAGCTCAGGTGTAACCTACAAATCAAGTTAAATTTCTGTCAAAGGTAAACATTTGGACTGGGAATAGCGTTCAGTTCTAGATTTGGAACAGCGATACCTATGAGCATGGCCCTTCAAGGAGAAAACCCAACCGGTTCATTGCAGAAGAAAACTCAGAGAAGCAGAACCCGCTTCTCCACATCGGGAGCTCCGGATCGCCAAGGGTGCAACTGGAACAGTTTGCATTTCTTTCAGGTTAAGTGGGGTTGTTTTAAGAAGATGGAGAGGATTTAGAAGAAACACACATGCACTCTTCTCCAGCAGTCACAGATCATCCCTCCCTACTTTCTAAAATTTCAGGACCAAGATCTTAACTCGGCATGACCAACAGAGAGGGAGACTGCAGGAGTAGAACACAAGTTCTCAGGCTAAACAACAGTTTATATATTATGTCATCTTTCTGTACACATAGTCAAAATATACTATGAAAATCATTACTGGGAACACGGGGACAGTTCACACACACGTGGCATGGTGCATTTTCCAAGCCCAGGTTGACAATTTCTTCTGCAGACAGGGAGGAAGGGATGTTCCATTAGGACCGGCCATCATTTCCAGCGAGGCCACTCTACTGCTCTCCTTGCCAAATGATGTAAGAGCAACTAACAGACACCCAACATCTGTAACACGGGTAACTCATTCCATTCACTTCGACAGAAGATTTCCTGTGAATACGTTTCATGTATATATTCAGCTATGGACGACAAGAGTGACAACACAAGAAGTTATCCTTTTCATTTGTGATGTTCAGCTTAAACCACAAACAAATTGATTCCTTTTCAAAAACACGTAACGTCTCTACCTACTAAAACAAGATACGGACGAAAATTTGACAAAATTAATTAGGGAAGAGATTCTGCAGTTAAACCCTGTTACTTAAGGACCAAAGTATTTCCAATGAAGCCAATAAGCAGAATAAAAAGGAAACATGATTTCCTTTATCTGAAAAAAACCAGAATCTGATTAAGAACATAACTGAATGGGTTTTGGACATTTAACTCCATTCAAATCCTTTTAAAGTTTCGCCCATAAAGAACAGTAACTAATGGATCATGCAGCAGCAGATAAGGAGGCCTGAAGTCCTGAAGAGAGGACTTTTGGCTCACCTGAGGCTTCCTTGGATTAAAAAAGAAAAAAGAAAACAAGTATTTCAGAAAGTGTCTGCAAATACTTCACTGAATTTAATCTTGAATAAAGTTTAGTGATGAATTTCAGTGAGGGCTGGCACCTCCCTGAGAATTTCTGAACATTCCAGCAGACTGTACTTTTATCTTTTTATTAACATTCTGTTGCCATTCAAGTCTCACGTTTGACTTTAAATTTGTATTTCTTTATTTATTTCAGGTCAACCACTCCCTTTTTGTTTTAAATCTCGAAAGTGAAATATGTAATTCATAAATTTTGAAAAAATAATAATAATAATAAAAAAAGACAGAATAGTCATACAAAGACTCAGCTTCCCAGTTTAGCCTAAGCAGAGAGCTGCTGCGATCCAAAACCATCAGTCCTGCAGGAACAAAACAAAATAATCCGCGCACGTGGCTGGCTGGCTGTGACCCACTAAAAAGAATTATTTGCTTAAGCAAACCTAAATCTTACTTATGAGATGAGGGTTCAAATTTTGTGTATTAGAAAAATGTGTCAAAACGATGGGGAGCGTCCAGCTGACTAAAGCCCAGGCTTGCTCACAACAAGCGAACGCACACCGTAGTGTCTCAAGAGTGTTTCTTACCAGAGCTCCGATACCTGAATTAGAAAGCAAAGAAGACGAAGAAGTACCACAAGACACTTTTAGCATGAATCCTCTGTTCTCTAACACACCCTAAAGCTCCAGGAGCCTGCCACGTTCTCAGATGGGGAGGAGTTTGAAGAAATCTTCGGTAATTCACAATGGAATGCAATAGAACAAATCTCTACATTTTCGGACGCTCCAGTTTGCTAGAGGAAACAACTGATTTCCATCTTAGTGCCGTTTATTAGGAAGAACATGTAATAAGGACCATCCTCTCTAATGTTTACTGAAAAAATATCCCACAAACATGCATCGGTATCAATTTAACTGGGGGGAAAAAACCACCCCCCCCAAAACACCAAAAAAAACCCCAAACAAAGCAACAGAGGCAACTTTCACCATACTACCTGAACAGCTTTCAACTACCCAGAGGAATATATTGTGCCCATATCTACGTGCTCAAGGGAACCTGCTAATTGTTTTGCATAATTGCAGAGCACTTCACGGGCATCTTAACACAAACTGAACATACGAGAGACAAACAGCACAAGGCACATCACGGTATCTCTCGATTTGATTTTCTGTTCCAGAATTCACTAACAATCTTCATTTACCTGGTTCAGCTGGAATTCTGACCTGACTGGGATGGAGCAGGGCAGGACACGTTGGGCATCTAGAAATTAGGTTCGCCTGCAAGTGTCTTTTTTGACAGATCCCCGATGACCGACCCCTATTTTTGACCATACAAATTGCTTCCACAAAAAAAGAAAAACTAAAAAAAAAAATAATATAGCAGCTCCTCCAAACACCATTTTCCTTTCAACATCTTTTGAAGGAACACTGACTCCTCTCTGAACATCTATTGTATTAATCTACTGAACAGCTAAGCTAGGAATAGATGACCAAAACAAACAAGGAGAAAATATGCACAGTGAAGTCCTGAACAAAACTGCTTTATCAAAGTGTTTTCTCAATGCCCATATGCTTCTGCTCCTTACTCTTCATTAAAACCTCCAAAATCTCATTGTAACGCTGCAAACCCCCCTACAGCCCTCTCCCTGCTGCCTATGAGCCTCCTGACAACGGAGGGGGTTTATGCAAAACGCAGGTTTCTATTTGCAATCAAAGGACTCATCTCATTCATTTATACAAAAGCCATCTGTCTTTCCTGAGCATTCCCTAGGAAACACGGCACCAAAATTCAAAGTATATTAGCTAAGGAATTATCCGTGGCAGTTTGAAAACTGTACAGCCCTCTCGTAAACAAAAGTAAATTGAACGCCACTGCGTCTGAAACGCAGGGATAACTGGTTGACACAAGGTGCATAGGGATATTTTCACGGAAATTCTTTAAATACAGATATATCTATATATAAAAAATACAGAGAAGCAAAATGAGAAAATTTTAAAAAAATTTCTCTGTCTTGGACAGGATGATTTACTTGGAATCCCTCACCACCACTTAGTCTGCTCACCCTCTTTCTGAGTGATTAGATTTGAAATACACTACACTCCAGCGCATGATAGTCGAGTCTAGAGTCAGGCACAGATAGGACATTAAAATTTTAACCTTTATGTTGGGGGGAAAAAGGTGAAGCTTGGTTTTCAGCGGTGTAAAAGTCGCCGCTTGTCCTTCTTCCATCAGCAGAGCACACTTTTGAAAGAGTGACACGTGATGCTTTTTAGGACACACGGCATAGGGCAGCCAAGTCAACGTTAAGTCTGACCCGTCAGCCAGGACTTTTTCTGAAGGCCTTCCTTTCGCCGAGGAGGTGCCCCCCCCAGTCTAGATACACTCTACTTTGGCCTCAAACTCCACCCTCTACCTGAAGGTAGTCTCTAGACTCGTATAGTTCTTAGGAAAGGATAAAGCCTTCTTCCAAAAAAACTGGAACCACGTTCCAACAGAAATTCCGCCCTACACCACACTCTCCGAAGTCAATAAAGCGGAGGGGAAGTTCTCAGTTTTGTCGTGATTTTGTTCCACGACATTCAGCAGCGAGATCGCTGTACACAATTATAAACTCATCTCTATTTCACTCCAAAATAGTACTTAATCCTAATGCTAATCTAAGAAGATTATCTGTGGATCTAAGAAGATATCTGAAACACACAAAAAGTCAATGCAATGACATTCATCACATTATTGGTCTGTTGTTGCTGTGCTACAGCTACAGAATTTATTCCATTTGTATGGGCAACATAGAACACAACCTGCGAATGCCAAGAAAACATTCAATACATTTTATAAAAAAGAAACAGTATGAAAACTTAAAATACAAACCCGAACACTATAAACATGTGGGTTGTTTTAAAGCACAGGTTTGTTCTGCTCAGCCCAAGGAGGTCCCCATAAACCCCCGGCAGATACAGCTGGCCTGCTCTGCATTCTGCAGTGCATCAGTCAGGAAACATTGGGCTGGAGCTGCATGGGAAGGTCACGGACTCCGATGTTTCATCACTAAATATGCCTATTGTCTACATCAAAAATCACTTGGCAGAATGATTAAACACACAAAAAAAATCCGACTAAGAAAAACCATCAAGTTATGCATGAAAAATGAGATTATGGCATCAGAGTGAAGGTCACTGCAAATATGCTGACCAGGAAATCACTTCAAAGTTAACTGCAATAAATGTGGCTTGGACCTGTCACTGGAAAAATATGTATTTTCAATTTATGTTACATATCCACTTTTTTTTTATGTTTACACTCCATAATTCAGGCTGAGAGGGGAGAGAGAGGTGACAAGTCATAACAAGCATGTCTCATCTGGCAAAGAAATGAGCCCCTCTGTACATTTGGGAAACAACTGCCATTTTATCCTGGACTATTCTATACATACAGTTACACATACGTAAAAACAAGAGTGGAAAACTAAAGCAGCAATTAAGCCATGAGAGTAATGTCAGGCAGAATAAAAGGTCAGAGAAATAAATAAGTATAGTAATCATGCATAATGATTCAGACATGCATAAAGTGTAATATCTTAAAACAAAATCATAATGTCTCAGAAAGATAATGTTTCTATTTTCGATACCAATAAGGACTACCGATGCACATGACGAACAGCTAAGATTTATCAGCACCTCCACTGGTTGCCACCACGACACTGAGCCCAAGGCAGGAAAAGTGAGTTATTTTATATTTTTAAAATGAAAGCACTGGGAAACTAGATACAGCAATCCCATTTTTACATTACATTGACCCTCAACTTAAAACACTAAAAATAGTGTTTACACTTCTGGAGCAATAAAAGAGTTTCACCAAAAATTAAGTAAATTTCTCCCTGACACACTGAAGTAGGCGACAGCGTTCAGGAGCGCTGCACCATTGAGAAGGTCAGTGCCACCTTCTGCTCCAGGGAGAACCCCAAACCTCATCCAACGCTGGGGAGGAACCAGTGTAATTCAGCCTCTTGGGTTGAGTCTACGCCCCGTTTCTATATTCTATTTCAGTCTAGTACAACCCAACGCTAGCAATAGCTGCTGCATGACCAACCCTAACTGGTCACGAAAAGTGACTTGAAAGTTTTTTCGTCGGTGAGTCGTCACCGCCCCAGTTGCCGGGGCGGACCCCGCCGTTAGGGGACGGCTCAGGACGAGGCGGAGTGACCCCCCACCCTCAATGCCCCTACGCCTCCACAGCAGCGTCTTCCCTCAGCCGCGCGCCAGCTGGGCGACTCACGCGGCTCAAAGCGGGGTCCCCTGCTGTCGCCAGCTCTTCCGCGGATGCAGCTCCTCTAGAGAAGCTGTTGCGCCCATGAGAGAGGTTCCTTCTGGGATCCCCCCCCAGGGCACCCGCTGCTCCTCTGGCACCCTCACCAAGAGGTCCACCCCCTGCTCCTCCTCCTGTCTGACAGTTCATGCAGCTCATGGCATGCGACAGGGCTTTTTCCCTCTCCACCAGGAGCTGGTTAACCCTTTCCTTGGAACAACAGTAAGGCCAATTTTTCCATCTAAGGAATCCCGATGTCTTTGCTCCCACCGCTACTGCCCAGAGTCCAGCTGAAAAAAGCTGTAAACCCACCTTCTGTGTCTGGACCTGATGCTTTCTGGGACAGCTTTTCCTGCTAGACAGCTCTGTTTCCCTTTACAAGTAATTACTGCTTCTCTGCTATTGTTCTTCATGACGAGAGGGACTTGGGGGTGTTGGTGGATGAGAAGCTCAACATGAGCTGGCAATGTGCACTCACAGCCCAGAAGGTCAACTGTATCCTGGGCTGCATCAAAAGAAGCATGGCCAGCAGGGAGAGGGAGGGGATTCTGCCCCTCTGCTGCGCTCTGGGGAGACCACACCTGGAATATTGTGTCCAGCTCTGGTGCCCTCAACAGCAGGACATGGACCTGTTGGAGCAGGTCCAGACAAGGGCCATGAAGATGCTGCGAGGGCTGGAGCCCCTCTGCTGGGAGGACAGGCTGAGAGAGTTGGGGGGGGTTCAGCCTGGAGAAGAGAAGGCTCCAGGGAGACCTTATAGCAGTCTTCCAGTATCTGAAGGGGCCTACAAGAAAGCTGGAGAGGGACTTTTTACAAAAGCATGTAGTGATAGGACGAGGGGGAATGGCTTCACACTGAAAGAGGGGAGATTTAGATGAGATCTTAGGAAGAAATTCTTTCCTGTGAGGGCGGTGAGCCCCTGGCGCAGGTTGCTCAGAGAAGCTGTGGCTGCCCCATCCCTGGAGGTGTTCAAGGCCAGGTTGGACGGGGCTTGGAGTAACCTGGGCTGGTGGGAGGTGTCCCTGCCCAGGGCAGCGAGGTTGGAACTGGATGATCTTCAAGGTCCCTTTCAACCTAAACCATTTGGTGATTCTATGATCCTATAAGTGTTATTTTCCATCTCTCTAAAGTTGCCAGTGTAAGTACAGTTTTACAAAGTTATAACAGTTTACCATATAATCCTCAACTATGTAAAGGTTATTGCCACGGAAAATTAGTTGGCTCAGGCTTTCATCAGTGTTTAAAAAAATGACTACTTAAGTCTGTAAATTGAAATATAACATCTAATTAAGAATCCTCCAATTTATCATTATTCTTTGCCATCTTGGATATTGCTTTGACAAACGAGGCTTAGGAGTCTTACAAAGTCTTAATTACCAATGTTCCAGATGGCTAAGAGCTGTACGCAGAGTTTCTCTGGGTGTGTGGAGCAATGGAAGACATCTATACTATTTATGGCTTGAAATGTCCAGGTCGACTCAACATCAGCTAGCCGCGATGGCAGCTCCACAAACAAACGAGGCACACTGCTCACGCAATGCCTGTCCAAGGCAGCAGGTAAGACACCCCACACTTCTCATGAAAGCCATTCAGTAGGGAGGGTTACAAGACCTGTGTCGCGTTCAGGAGACGAGGCCCCAGAGCCTAAAATTAGGAGACTCCTCTTGTCACCATACAAAGCTTTAGAGCCCAAGGAGACGCCTCCTAAGCTACCTACAAAGACGGCATTTAGAGCACATCCGAAGGACTACATACCTGAATGAAGCCAACGAGCCGTTGTGCCAAATGAAATGAACTTTTCCTTGCAGGGGAGGAGTGAGTGGAATAACAATGTGATAAAGCACCGTGGAATAATGATGTGGAACAAGCGGCCATCCTCATAAGGATTCAGGCCAGCAGCTCCACTGAGCCATCAAACCTATTTTGCTCCTTCGAGAAGCTGTAGCACGCGTTTCCAGCCAGCCCCTGGCGCAGAGCGTGCCAGCCAGCAGCACGTCAACCAGCAGAGCCATCTCTGCACACACTCCCTGCCCTATGGCGCCATGGGGAGCTGCTCCAGCCACTGCGATGAACCTAACTGTGCTACCGAGCAGCTGCTGATACCCTTTTATTTTACTTATTTCTGAGTAGCTATGGGTTGAAAGCAACACCGTAAGAAGAGTTAAACTACCAGAAATCAGGGTTGCAGTCCCTTGGGAAAGATTCAGCTTTACCAAGCTACAAATGTCAGCTCACAACAGTTTACGCAAATATGGGATAAAGCTGCTTCCCCTCTTCAGATGTGTCCTCCTGCTTTCAGAAAGTCATGGCATTGCTCTCATTTCCAGCAAGGACATCCTCCTGTGTCTGGTGATACTGTCTTCAACTTTTAAACACAGACTCCCGAATCATTTGTACCCTCCCTCTCCCCCAGGTTAGCATCAGCACAGCGGGTACCACAGCAATCTACAACAAGAGCACCGACCCCCTGGCATCCCCATCTTCAGTGGTGGGAAGAGGGCTGGAGCCCTTCTCCTGTGAGGACAGGCTGGGAGAGTTGGGGGTGTTCAGACTGGAGAAGAAAAGGCTCCAGGAAGACCTTAAAGCCCCTTCCAGTCCCTAAAGGGACTCCAGGAAAGCTGGGGAGGGACTCTTGATCAGGGAGGGGAGCCATGGGACAAGGGGGAACGGTTTTACACTGAAAGAGGGGAGATTTAGACTAGATACAAGGAAAACATTTTTTACTGTGAGGGCGGTGAGCCCCTGGCGCAGGTTGCCCAGAAAAGCTGTGGCTGCCCCATCCCTGGAGGTGTTCAAGGCCAGGTTGGACGGGGCTTGGCGCAACCTGGGCTGGTGGGAGGTGTCCCTGCCCAGGGCAGGGGGGTGGGACTGGATGGTCTTTAAGGTCCCTTCCAACCTGAACCATTCTGTGAGTTGATGATTGAACAATACAAATTGTACTTATGAAAATTAAATTGCACAGAAACCCATCATACCTGGCGCATGGCCGCGTTTGGGTGCCTGCTGAAACCATCTCTACATCCAGTGTGAGAGTAGCATACAGCAAATCAGAAAATGCAATTTTGACCTCGCGCAAGTGTTTGCTGACTGCAGGATTTCCCAAAACCAGATTTGTACTTGCCTGATTTACCAAACCTCTTGGAGAAGTCAAGTAGTCTCAAGTACCTTTGAAAATCAACCAGTTATTCCTAAATTCCATTTGAGAAGATTTTTGCTCATAACAAGCAATTGGATAAGAGAAATACAAACTAATTTTGGGACCACACTTTCGGAGACTGAGAGATGGATCCGCTCAGTATGTCTACTGTGTAAGCCTAACTACTCTTTCTACCTTAAAGGCCAAAGAAATAAAAGCAACTTTATCCATAGCTAATCTCTGCAAGCTTTATTGCCACTTTCTGCTGAGGATGACCCTCTTTGCATCCCGAGCGTGCAGACTGCATCTTTTGGTGGCACACGAGGGCCAAACCACACAGCTCACTATCACCTTTTGTAGCAACCAGATGGAAAGAAGACTTGGGAAAATCTTTGACGCACCGGTGTGTTTAACATAATCTATCCTGAAAAAAAAACCCCTCCTGTAACTCTTGGTTTCACTTAACCAGGTAGAAACAGAGCATTACCACAGCTGCCAAAGCCTTTGGCAAGTCTCGTTTCTCTGCAGTCAGTGATTTGCAATCTGCTAGCATCTTACAGACTCAGGCATTCGCAGTCCAGCTCATGCACACAAATACATTTATCTTCTGGGGGTGAGAGTGCTGGAGAGGGCATTTTATTCAGTATAGCGATTATTTTAGGTTGGCTTCTCCTCCAGCCTAAGCTCACCTGAAAATGCAGCAAACCCATTTCCACAGTTCCTAGCTGGGGATTACCAGACCCTCCAAGAGTTCCAAAATGCAGCTCCTCTGGCTGACTCCAAAACCAAACATTGCTATCTCTTCCCTTTTATATCTTCAGATAATTTGTTACACATACAGAGAGAATCTGTGCTGGAAATCTGAATCAAACACCCTCCACCATACGAATAAGTCTTTAGGCTGCAACCTAAAAGTTAGTCCTTTTAGGTTTGTGGGAAATTTGATCGAGTCTGACTAGTCCCCATTTAGGAGGCAAGACTAGAGTGAAGATTTTTCCCTGCTCATTCTTCCCAAGTTTTATGTATTTTTGGCTGATGGAGACACAATTAGCAACAAAGATTACTGAAAATATTTTATGGAGCTGCAGTACAGTCAACCACAATGCAACCGCAGAACTACAAGCTTACAAATAAACCTGCAACAGGTTTGCGCAACCAGAGCTCAGATACCTCAGCTTCTACACCACACTACACCTTTGACAGTGCTGACACCTCATCGGAATATGTTTTTAAACCTTCAAATCTCAAAATCCCAATACAAATGAAGGAGGTTTTACTCACACAGGTTACTTTCCGGTAAATTTGAGCAGCATTCTGGCATTCTGAGTAAGGGTATTCTGAGGTAGCCATTTCCAACATGCACATTCCAAAAGCATAGACATCCACAGATTCATCGTAGTGTTCCTCATACATTTCCGGGGCCATAAATTCTGGTGTACCTATACAGACACGCACAAAAAGAATATACATTATTTATAAAGTCTAAATGGCTTTAACCACAACCTATTTCACCTATAAGAAGTGTGCGCGTTATAGCTGTGTAAGGGTGCATGCAAGCTTCTTTCAAAAGTAACTAGAATAAGCTCAAGCATCCTCCAGGGAAGAAACCCAAAGGCAACACACACACTTACATACCCATGGCTCACTGGTAATAATACAAGGGGCAAGAGGGAAAAAGAAAAAAAAGGTTAAAATTTCAAAAATTAACAAGAGAATGAGCTACGGCCCATTGCCTGGCCACACTGGAAGTCATGAAATGGTTTCTTTTTCTGGGTGGAGAGAGGGATGTGTACAGCCTTGTGGAGGTGAAAAGGAGAGAAGAAACGAGAACCTTCACTCTTGTTTTTATCAATGCAAATTTGCATTATTTTTCTCCTCCAGAGACACATAGCAACCACCCAGCAGACAGACAGCACTTTGAAAGCACGTAGTATCTCAGATCACCTACAAAGTCACGCAGAAAACATTGAACATAATTCTGTCACTGGCTTAGTGGGACAAATCAATGAGGCTACTCACAGAATAAGGTCCTACTCAACAGGGATTAGGGTGTCAGAGATCTGACACAACGGGGTAGATATTAAGTGAAGCACTGTACTTACTGCTGCATAATGGGAAATTACAGCTTTATAACAAGCGGCGACTTACAACACCTGCAACATTTACACAGCTCTGAAAAACGTGGTCTTACAAAGCAAAAGGGAAAAAAAATAACACTTTGGTAATTTATTCCAGGAACCGTACCTCGTAACGTAATTTATGCTTAGGAGTCAAGATTAATTTATTTCCTTTTTATGCTTAGAAAAGATGGAGGAAGAGAGATCAATGCAGTTGAGTGTTGCAGGAGAGGACCAGTGAGCAGCAGGATGCCAAAAGGAGTGTGAGAGGCCTTGGCCCACGTGAAGGACCTGGGCAAACTCTGCCTGTCCAGCCCAGCAGCATCTGCCGTGGCACCCAAACTGCCCCCAGAGCCCTGTGGCAGCCTGGTGGGTCCCTTCGGTTTTGTTATGACATCTCTACACCAGCAGCAAAGACATAACTGTAATTCAAGGGAGATGATTCTGCCCCTCTGCTCTGCTCTCATGAGACCCCACCTGGAGTACTGTGTCCAGCTCTGGAGCCCTCAACATCAGAAGGACATGGACCTGTTGGAGTGGGGCCAGAGGAGGCCATGAAGATGCTCTGAGGGCTGGAGCCCCTCTGCTGGGAGGACAAGCTGGGAGAGTTGGGGGGGTTCAGCCTGGAGAAGAGAAGGCTCCAGGGAGACCTTAGAGCCCCTTCCAGTGCCTAAAGGAGCTCCAGGAGAGCTGGGGAGGGACTCTTGATCAGGGAGGGGAGCCATAGGACAAGGGGGAACGGTTTTAAACTGAAAGAGGGGACATTTAGAGTAGATACAAGGAAAACATTTTTTACTGTGAGGGTGGTGAGACACTGGCGCAGGTTGCCCAGAAAAGCTGTGGATGCCCCATCCCTGGAAACGTCCCAGGTCAGGTTGGATGAGGCTTTGAGCAACCTGATCTAGTTGAAGATGTCCCTGCTCATGGCAGGGGGTTGTACTAGATGGCCTTTAAAGGTCCCTTCCAACCCAAACTATTCTATCATTCTATGATTCTAAAGTAACATATACCAGGAAAAAGTAGTTCTCCTGTATGTTTGGGGACCTGACATAAGATTTTAGGTTTTTAATGGCAACATAAACAACATCTCCCAAAATTAGGGTCTGTCGGTAAAAACTCTGCTTTTGTATGTTTTCTGAAGTAGATTGGCCTACCTCACAAAACAACCTCAGCACAGCATTTCTGTAAAACTCCTTTTTGCAAAATTCAGGCTTGATTTCTCCCCTTGTTTATATTCCTTCCACCTCAAAGCCACTCCTTTCTTCAGCCTCTGTAAATCAGCCAGACCCACGCCATGACACCTTAACTTAGCGCCTGCTCTTAGGGTTCTTCTCCCAACTGTCCCACAGGCGGTGGCTGCAGTTCTGAAATGGTTAACCACTGCCATAGAGAACATTTTTTGGAGCTGCTACCTTGTTTTAGAAGGAACAAGACTCAGAGGCAGGAGTGAATCTCATGAATTATGGAGCATTTAAAGCAAATCCAAAAAAGTGATAGCGACAGTCTAAGAAGCAAATGAAATTCTTGACACCATTCCATAATAGCAGGAAAATGACATTTTCCCCCCATCCGTTGGGGGAGGGAGGGAATACATACAGTACAACTAAAGCAGACCACCAAAATGTAAAGCCGCTCGGCATCTATCCAGCTCCTCTTGGCAGCAGGAGTTTTGCCCTGGCTCGGTTCCCTGCAGAGATACACCGCAAGGTCAGACGAGCATCAGCGATGGCACAAACGCAGCAAGGGAAAAACTGGACCTCTGCCACGCTGACTTCATTCTGTTCAAGCTGATGCAAAATTGCAGCTACTAATATTGCTTTAAAGCTACTACATCTACGGAGGGGGCAGAATTACTCATCTCACCAGCGTTCCCAAGCCCTCCTAATTCTTTCCTTGGAGCAGAACTACTCATGAAAAAGATAAGTTCGGTTATATTGCCAAAATGAATGCAGACACCTTGCCAGCAACCTGCAGCCCTTCTCAGTATTGAATTTCTTTTAGACACAAGCGTGCTTTGACTGTGTTGTGGTAACAACTGATTTTAGAAAAACTTGTGCCAGTATGACTGATATTATTCCATTATGTTGCATGGACAATTGTTATACTGCAAAAAAAAATTATGTGAAGAAATACTGACCCTCAACAGAAAAAAAACCACCAATTATTTGAAAGTGAAAACTAGAGACACTTAAGAGATATAAAGCAACATGATTTCACTAAAATCAACAAGGTTAAGTGGACTCACAGTAGCCAAGCACGTATCCAAAATTTCTAACATTTTGACTTCAACGATACCAGGCTCCCTAAGCATTAAGGTCAATACTTTTGTACAAATAATTGTAAAGAATTATCACCTCTGGAAATTTGAGATGCTAAAATAATTACTTAAGCAACTATTGCTTGAAAGATAAGATGCTATTTTCCTATATAGTAAGGGGACAGTGGTTGTCACTACCAGTTTGCTAACTGTAATTACCTAGAATCTCATTTCCATTTATATTGTAAGCCGAAATATGACTACATGTGTGACAACTTCCCCCACTTTCAGCATCGTTTCTCAGGAATCTGCAGCTCCCCAGAACCATCACCTACAGATCTGAACAAGGGAGATTTGCTAGGGAAGCCTGGGTAAAAGCACAAAACATTTGAGAATTCAGGAAAACATTACATTTACACAGAAAACATTAGATGTAACTTTTGCAAGGAAACGACGACCTTCGACAGTCATTCAGAAAACATCCTCCCAGTTCAAGCAAACCCAGGTTCTAACACCCCTCGTGCGGGCATCAGCTATTGCGTATCCTAGTGGAAATTTCTTTTAATTTGGTACCTCCTGATTATTAATAAATCGCAGATGTCGTTTCAGCAGAACTCAAGGCAGGGACGAGCTCTGCAGTTGCCTGCAGAAGCAGCCTGTTCTGCTGATGCCCCGGTAAACGGGGATAAGGTGGTTCCAGCCCTGCCACCGCTCCGCCAAGGAGAGAAGCCCGGCTCCGCAGGGCACTACTGCCTCTCCCTTCAGCAAAAGTAACCGTCCCTTATCCCAGCATCACTGCAAGCAGGAGCCTTTCCGGCAGCTTTCCCAGGCTTTTGCAGCACAGCCTTGTCAGGGAGAGAGCAGGGCATCCTTTCCCTGCCCTCTCCTCCCTCTTTTCTCTACCCTCCCCCCTCACCAGCAGGCACTGAGCCTGTTCTCGGGAGGATGATGCCCACAAGGTGCTGAGAACCCTTGCTGCTCCTTTCAAAGGGGAGAGGAGAAGGATTTGTGGCTACCACATCATATTTCAATTAAAAAAAACCCAACCAAACAAAGAAAAAGAGCATTTTACCACTGTGATACAGAAAGAAGGAGAAGAGGCAGTCATGATACCTTTTCCTAGCAATTGAGATTTTTATAGTGGTATAAAGGGAACAGTCACAAAACCACTTCAATCTCTACTACCAACCTACAAGTGAAAAAACCACAAATGCAAAATGCGAAAGAGAAATATTAAAAAAAGACCACCACCATACCAACAGAAAGAAGCCAAGGAGAACAGGGAGGATTACCTATTACACTTTTGGCAAACGAAGCTCTCTTGAGGGTTGCCAGACCCAAGTCTCCTATTTTCACAGATCCAGTTGGTCCAGTAATAAAAATATTGTCACATTTTAAGTCTCTGTGAATTATGGGTGGAGTTCTTGTGTGCAAGAAAAGAAGACCCTTCAGGATTTGCCGGCACCAACTACGCAGGACTTTTGGTTTCATCACTTTAAATCTCTTCAGATACCTAGAGCACAAACATACACAAGAAGTGGGTATAAAGAAAACAAAGTGTTGTTAGAGATTCTAGGGGCTTTAACAGCTGAAACGCCATTCTGGATAAAAGCCCCTTATTAGATGCAGTAATAGCAGCTCAGAAATATCACAAAATTGAAAGAAATAGATCTTTTCAAAGGAGGAATTAGAGCATTCATTTTTAGGGAGGAAGATAATAAGCATTTTTGGTGCAAATACAACCAAATATTTGCAAGTCTAATAGTGCAGTAATTCACTTCATGCAGAGAACAGCTTTAGAATATGTTTCATATATTCAAATCGGAAGAATACCGAAGTTTAATTTTAACTGCAAGACTTTGACCTCCGTACCATGCATCTGCATTTTTTCCATTTACCTAAAACACTGATTGGGAGGGTACATTTTTGGGAAAAAAAAAAATGTAAAACCTGCTAATGCACTGGCAGAGCAGCACACTGGATATATGCAGTGATGAGTACTGCTCCCATTGGGGCTGAAAATCTGTTCCAGAATTCATGCCAACTGTTTTATATCAACCTTAACAAGATTGTCAGTACCAAAAGCTATTAATTATTATTGTTTAGCAGATAACCTAGAGCACCTTCTGCTTCAAAAAGACATTCTACCATTCAAGTGTTACTCTATCTGAATTTCCTAACAAAACATGCAAATACAAGCACAAAAGCAATCGCAAAAACACACCCTGACAAATGACAACGTCACAGGCAGAAGATGAAACACACCAGAGAGCCGCTTCTAGTTGCATAACTGAAACAGGAGAGCAGGGAAAGAGAGATGGAGGCCAAAATTCTTCCTGTCAAATCAATGCAGTTCAAACGCAGGGACAAATGACAGACACCAGAGAACAGCTCCATTTTTTTCTTTTATCCGGAGGTGCCTTTTTTCAGCATACGAAAGTAGGATTTTTCTAAAAATTTCCATCGCTATTCTTAGCCTCCTCACCAGGAGCGCAGTACTTACGTCTTTAGCGTTCCAGAGGTCATCAATTCGGTAACCAGCACAATGCATCTTTTGCCTTTTACACATGATTCCCAGAAGTCATAAAATCTCACAATGTTTGGATGCTGTAGACCTTTCAACATTTCTGCTTCCTCTTTAAATCTCTGCCTCTCTACTTTTGTGAGCTTTCTGTCCTACAATCCAAAAGACAACATTATTAGTAGCGAACAGACAAAAGTCAAATAAAGGCGCTGCATTGCTAAGGTATTCAGAGTTTTAGATTTGTTTTATGCTTGCATCAAGAGCAATTATAAAATCTTTTATGTAAGAGATGAGCAGCGTGTATGAACTAGGGCACTCGCCTTGAATCCAGTGTCAAGAAGACAAAGACTCGCCTCCGAACAAAGAGATGTCTGTGCTACGCTCTGCTACACGACAGCGTTAATATTTCAGGCAACATAAACACACCCGTGGCTTGATGGATCACCACACAGCTTTTTACTTCTTGGTTTGGTTTCGCGGGGCTCGTTATCCGAGAGATTAACACCCACAGGATTTCATCTCCCGGTACGATGCTCATCACCACTAAGGTCCTGCTGCCTTTCGAGCTGTGACCACTCACCGCCTCCCCCAGCAGCTCCTGTGAAGTTATGGTGGTGACCACCAGGTGAGGTCCCCCAGGAACCCCACCGGGCTGGACCACCCTTCCCATTTCTCCAGGGACAAATTAAAACAACACCACCTCAAAACACCAAACACATTAATTTTTCTATCTGTTTGCTATTCTGCCGAATTTACAGACCTCTCTTTACAGTTGACAACGGAAGCTGTCCTTAAAGCTGTCCTTTGGCCTTTTCCATAGGCTGCACATTGGCCGTGTGGCAACAGTTATTCTTTTAGATTAGAAACGTGAGGAATGTCATGTTCTACTACTCTGGTTTTCCTAGGGAAATTTAGGAGCGTTTACCATAACCTCCAGGCCGTGAAGTGACCCTGAGAGGAGGATGCAGAGCCTGTCTCTTCTTCCTCCCCACCGGCCAGCAGAAGCCTATTGGGCTGCCTGGTCCTCGTTAGCAACGTGGAGACCCCATCAACGAGCAGCTCAGACGCACGCTCTGGCCTCTTTAGACAACGTAAAAGAGCAAAATGGGAGTTTCACTAAAGACCACACCACCGCTGTTTGGTTTGCCTCCCCTGGACGGCTGGTGGGGTTGGAAGCACTTCCCTCCGCTGCCCTAGAAACAAAGCTTTTTCCTTCTTTAGAAGGCACAATTGTGTAACTGTTCTTACTTACAGAAGCAAAGGCTCGCAAACCACCGCGATTAATTAGTTCATATTTTAACCTCAGACATTTTCCTTTTCTCGGTTCGCTTCGGCGTGTTTATAAGAGCATCTATGTAGTGAATTAAATTGGCACCCAGCTGATTTGTAACCAAGATGCAGAGGGATGAGGCCCCCGCCGTTTCGATAGCCTGCCCGCATCCGCGATCACCAAGGACTCGATACGGGAACGAGAATTTCCGCAGCTGCAAACAAGTCAGCTTTACACAGAGACTTCGCAAGAGGAAAACCCGGGTTGAAACGATGATGCTTTGGCTTTTCTTGGCAGACAGCCAACCTGCTTTCCCCAGCGGCGTGCGTGCGTGGAGCATTTCCATTTTACACCGCTGCTGCTGAGGAGGTTCTCGGTTTTCTTTCCATTTTATGGAGCAGCATCAGAGCGAACGTTGCCCCCAGCAACAGCAGCCATCTGGGCTGGCAGAGCGGGGTGCCCCATGCCCGCGTCCCCGGGGGCAGCTGGGAGCACCCCGCGCCCATCGGCATGCTCAAGGCCAACCGCCAAGAGCAAGGCGGCATTTCTGCTGCTATGGAGCCACTGCGTTTCTTGTTAAGAAAAAAAAAAAAGAAAGAAAAAAAGGGAAAAAAAAAAAGTAGGCTGTCTAATGAGCCAGGACAGAAGAGCCTGAGAATTGCTTTCAAATCCATCACTTCTTCCCCTACTGCTGAGTTTCCTCTTAATTTAAACCCTGTAGAATAAATCAGACACACTGCTATTACGGAGGAGAAGGAGCAAGTCCTTGTGTGAGACAGGAAAAGCAGAGTGTGGGCTAGCAGAGAAAGGAAAAGGCGGCGACACAGATCCAGCAGTTTTTTTAAAACCTTCTAATTAAAAAAAAAAAAAGTAATACCATACCCCTTGACTCTCATTTCCAGATTTCTGAGCACTGGGAGAAATTTTCCACTGCTACTTCAAGGGTAACTTTTTAAAATATCCTTCAGGCATTACAGACAATCATATTCTGTATATTATGAGCTCTGGATCATTTGGGCTGCTGTCTGGATTCAAAGTACTACGACAGCAAGCTGGGCAACTGCAACAAAGCAATTCTGGAAGACAAATATGTGTTTTATCTATAACTAGAGCAGAAAGAACCTGGGTTGGTTTGGGTTTTTTTTCCATCAGAACAACAGCTGAGCATCTTTCTCAGGAGCAAGCCTGGCTCCAGCACTAGCGCTGGCGAGGCGGCGAGGGCAGGGAAGGTAGATCGGTGCCACGCTCCCCACCACAGGACGGCTTCTCTGGCGCTGTAAGGGCTCAAACAACCTTTCCTAAATTCCTCCAGGCTGAACCTGACACGAGTCGTTGGCCAAAGCATAAGCTGTTTCTGAAAGGGCTTAACAGTTGGACTGTTTTCTGCTCTGAAGCAGCAAAAACACCCGTTTAACTGTGTGACTCACTCGGGGATTAATCCAAACCCAAAGCACCTTCACTGGGGTCACAGACACTTATTCCCCATCGTATAATCCGCACAAGGCGAAATGGCCTTATGCTGAAGGTAAGGGTGTATGCCTGAAACAACCTCGGGACACCAAATTTTAAGATGGAGAACAGGATTCTTTGAAAAGGTCATGCCAAAGAAAGGTAATCCACTTAACTGGATTTAAGGCCTCACTTCGCATGACCCTGATGCATCAAAATTTGGGGGAATGAAGTGAGTTCCCAGATTCACCCAAGGAGTCTTTAACCACCCTGCTGCTATCTGCAGCAGCAGATGTTTCCAGCATCCTACAGCTGAACAAGGAGGCTCGGGGACGCCGAGCATCACGCCCTGTTGACAAACAAGCTCATTGCTCAGTCCACTCCACCGCATTTATGGCGTTACCGCTAGTCTGAGCTTCTTCAAGACACGAGCTTTCCAACTTGGAAAATGTTCTTCTCCATGTGATCCGGGAGATACCAGTATTAGTTTGCAGATATCTGCACGCTTCCTCTCCTTTTAAGGCATTTGCACTTCTTGGCTCTTTCCCTCCTCACTGGGACACAAAGTCTTGGCTCAGGAGGCGACATCGTAATTCCATTTCAAATAATTGAAAGCTTCTCAAGCCTACCACTTAGCACCAAGGTTTCTAAAATAAACTTCAACCTTCAAAAGTCCACAGCAATCGCACTGAGCGGGTTCAACTTTTCCAGGCAAGCTGAAGTTAAACAGAACCAAGCCAGAAGCGAGACAGCTGCTCGCTTTGTGTTACTGCTAAGAAAGAATCTGTAAATTTAACTTGTTTCCCTATCTTAAGAAACTGTGAAGAATAGTCAGCTCAAAAGGCTTCGGCGCACTTTGTCGGCAGCACAGCTGGAACTGGAGCACACAGTAACGATGAGCTTTCTCACCCTCAGAGCTTTAAAGACAGATCAGCTTTGCAAATGCATACACAAAACAAACTCACCAATTGCCTGTGATTTTGCTGCCACGCCATAAGCTAGGATGACACCCAGCAGCAACGAAAGCACCAAGTCATATGGAGCACAAGGGCAGCCAGGGGATCGCACCCCCTACCACGCAAAGCAGGCGGTCCCCAGCGCCGCCACACCGACCCATGGTCGGCTGCCTTAACCCAGCGTGGAGAATTCGATGTTTTATTATTAGAGCTGCTCTGGGCTCCCATGGTTAAGCGCTTACGAAGTGCTTCTGCAGGGATCTCGGTGCATCACGGGCACAGCATCACCCATCACACACACAGCCATGATTTCACCTCTCCGAGAGATAAATAAGCATTAACTGAGTTGGGGTTATACCATGGATCCTTCATTACAAAGGGCAATCTAACAGAGATATTAAACAAGTGGTAAGAAGAGGTTATATATTGTAAACTACCTTTTCTTCATCAATTTTCCCAGCTTTCCTCTTGTAGATTTGATTATAAGCGCATGGTCAGTTTTAAGCATCAAACCACTGAAAGCTATTTGCTTCTTTTTGGAAGGAAGAAATAATTCCCAATTAGTACTTTATAGCCTCGCTCTTGGTAAGTGACACACCCATTCAGAGAGACTGGAGGAAAGTGATGTTTGCAGCAGGAAGGTGGAATTAAAGTGAATTTCCTATCCCTAAATCATATTTCTGCTAATCTAACACATGCATGCTCCCTGCTTCTCCCTGCTTGTCACAGGCAGGGCAAACAAATACCTCTCTTTGGTAATATAAAATTTACCCCTTCATTAAGTTCCTTCGTGGGGAACAACAGCAAAGACTGGAATTAGTAACTAAATGTGTTAACAAAAGGAAAGGGAAAGCTTACGAATTACATTTCTGGAATGACACTCAAATTAACAGCAGGAACATGTTCTGTTAGTCATCCCCAAGCATCATTTCCTCCAGGTTGTAACATATGGGCTCTGACTAAGACTTTGAAAGTTATACAAGCAAGAGAGCGGCCTTCACCGGCGCCGTTAGAAGCGTTCTAAGAAAGATTAACAACTGAGGTAGAGTTTCTTGCCTACTTACTTCTGAGTGGCTGACAGATTTGGGAAGGCACTGGCCCAGGTTGCCCAGAGAAGCTGTGGCTGCCCCATCCCTGGAGGTGTTCAAGGCCAGGTTGGACGGGGCTTGGCGCAACCTGGGCTGGTGGGAGGTGTCCCTGCCCAGGGCAGGGGGGTGGAACTGGATGGTCTTTAAGGTCCCTTCCAACCCAAATCATTCTATGATTCTATGAATAAGCTACATCCTCATCCCACGAGGAAAGGAGATCAAATGAAAGAAATAAAAATAAGACCACATAAAAATATTGGGTTTTTACCTAGCAATGCCCATAACCATGTAAGAGCAGGGTTTGAAGCACAGCTGTTCCCAAACTAGAAAGTTGGGTTGCTTTGCGGTTTCACTGTGGTTTTTTAAGTTCCTCCTTTTAAAGTCTTGAATTTTCAGTAAAAAAATAAAATAAAATTAAACTACTTTAAACACTTTTACAGTGGCAACAAGAATAAACTCACAAGAATAAACAGCCTGGGCCACAGCACTGCTGCTTTCAGACAGGCAACCGAAGTTCTCCTCGCTCACTCTGACAAGAACCTCCACTCATTCGCGAGAGCCCTCCCCAGCCCTGAGAGGTTCCAGATGTCCACGTGGTGTGTCGCAGCCTTGCCAAGGACACCTGAAAGCCCTCTCCTCTCCTGTACGAGCATGTCTCCTTCCCCGGCACACAACCGGGCTATCTCACCCAGACATCTTGGCCTAAGGACTTCTACTTCTGTGTCCAGCTAGCCTATAAATACGGTTGGTTGGGTTGTTTGGTGGTTTGGGTTTTTTATGCTTAAACTCACATAGCTGTATTTACTGATGGTTGTTTAATTTTGCCTTATTTTGGAACAGATGAAGGTCTGTCTGGTAAAGCAAGTAGGAGCAGTAGGCCAGCAAAGGAGGGAAGGCCTCACCTCTGTCACGCAGGAGATGTCACATCTCTTACCCATACCAACGATGAAGAAAAGGAACGTGAAGAGGCACTTCTGACACAGCAGCAGAAAGCAAATAATTTATTCAGCAGAATGAACATCTGTTCATACCATTTTTGCATCTGCGTGCCAAATCTGCACATTTGCTCACGTACCGCAACTACTCCTCTAATCAGAGATCGCCCTGAGATACGAAATCAGCAGTGGGATCCATTGACAGCTTTCTCCCACGTAGCTGTCTGTTGGTTTATTGTAGATTTATGAACAGAAGTGCAGTTCTGGTGTGCCCTACAGTCACAAGGTCGATGGGGAGATACTCAGCGTGGTGGGAGCAGACAGCAGCCTGCCCAGACATCCCGCAGCGTAAGCCAAGAACTTGTGTTGCTCCTATAGTGATCTCGGGACAAGTTAGCTGATATCTGCATATGACCATTCATTAAATCCTGTATTGTTATTGTTATTATTGCTTCTTCAGGGAAATGTCACAATTTGAGGAAAGTTTTCAAATTTTAAAAATGCAAAGGCCTTTAGGAATAAAGGTGAACAATAACACATCTCAGAAGAAAACAGTAAAAACAGTTTTTGTATTTAAAATTAAAACTTCACTCATTTAGTGCAATCCCCTTTCGCATTTCACATTAAGACTTGTCTAAGCCACTGTCGGAGGCATCTAGGATTTTTCCCAAAGACGTAACTGGGAGCAAACACGGGCTCAGACACGCAGCAGTTTGGATGGTGAAGAGTTGAAGATAGTACTGCAGTAGCTGCTCTCACGTAACAGCTCTATGCCTTTATCATTATTATGCCTATGCCATAAATTTTTAATAGCATTCAGGACCTCTTATTCCCACACCCTGTACATTCAATTATAAGCACATACCATTTAAAGCAATCCTAAAGCAGAAAACCCCCTTTCTGTGAACATACAGCAGATGCCATTAGACAACTTGCAAATCAGGAAAAAAAAATATTTTAAAGCTTCATTACATATCAGCATTCAGCCAACATTCTTCTTCATTAAGTCACCCTCGGTGAAGTCACGGCCTGCTATTTCTTAGCCGTATAAGTGAAGCACAGTGAGGGTTTCCAGCGGTAACTCATTTTCCAGATGCATAAAAAGCAGCCCTTGTGCCCAAGGATCCGCACAATTCAACGGACAGGAGCTACAGAACAGGCTGAGAGAGATTTACTTATTTGCCCGAGTCGTTGCTAGAAACCTACAGAAAATTAGGAACTGAATTCAGATCTTCATGGCTAAAATCTGGCACCGTAGAAAAGGCTGAGCTTGCTTTTTTGCTGGACACAAGTACAGCTTGCAACTTTTTAAATCACGGCCGAGGAAGGATGAGATTCACGTCTTCTACTGAACATCAGCACTCAAAAAACTCGTCCTGCAAGGTGCAGGAGGAAGAGGAATCAACATCTCAAATCACAAATCTCAATGCAAGAGCTGTGAAAACACCAAAGAAACCCAACACGATGGGCAGGGACCGTGTTTAACGGATGAAAACCTCCCAACACAACTACACTACGATAAGCTATGGTTAAACAAAAAAGTTCATGTCAGAAGCAATTGAATTAACTGCAGGTAGCACCGCATTTACTCTCTTAATTACCAGTGCTTCACAGGTTCCACACAAGCTTGTAATTTTAGATGAAATACCAGAAACAGTTCAGGCTTGCCTCACAAAATGACTTTTTCAAAGGAAACTGTGAAATAAGCTGGACAAACCCCGTGACATCGGATCACCTCTGCTCACATGGAAAGAAAAAACCAAACCACCAAAAAAACATTTTAGACGTGTCATGAGAATTTGGTATTTTGGTATTTTCTGGGATTCACTTCCGAACCTAGCGTTCATTAAAGTTTATGCAACAGTTTGTTCTGTTTTTAAAAAGCATTTTGCTTCACGTACTTCATGTCATCCATAAACACAGTATTTGGGCATGTAAGATGTCTAACACCAAGAGACATAATGCCTCAAAGAGAGGAAGCCAAATGCCGATGTGCCCCTGATCTTTATCCCATCTCCCACCTGCACGGGGCTCCCACCTCTGTCCTCATTCCTAAGGGGTTTGGAAGAGCACAAGTTGCAGGCTGGAAGACTGAGAAAGAAGATACAAATACCTCCAAGCACAACTGCTGAGGCCTTTGCAATTTTAATCACTGTGGTTATGAATTATCCCTGTGTGGGTGCTGGACTCGTCCATACCACGCAGCCAGAGAGAGGAGGTGGCTCCAGCCATCCCTTGGAGACTCGCTCCTTCTGGCCCGGGGCCACAGCAGGAGTGGAAAGGGACATGTCAGTGCTGCTGCCTAAAAAACATCTTCAGAGCGCTGAAGAGGTGTGGGGGGAAGAGAGGAGATGCCACTGCCTGCGGAGGGCTGGCATTGTCCCGCATCACACCAGTACAACACGACAGACAAAACCTGTCTCCACACGAGGTGCTTGCAGGCAGAGAGAAGCCATCCCATTTTTTTTTTCTTTTTTCAGCTTCTCTCCTTACTCCAAGGCAATTTTCAATTTAACTTCTTTTGTGGGAATGAAACCCCCTTTGGTTTCTCTCCACTGTGTGCCTGCTAAGCAGAAGCGTTGGCCTAGGGGTGCCAGCCCTGGCCCGCCAGCCCAGCACTGCCCACCACCTCCATGGGCTGAAAACATCGCTATTTACCCCACACTACCTTTCGCTGTGTAAATGCTAATCCTCATTTAGCCAACAAGCTTCGCCAGCCAAAATTAACGCAGCACGAAAAATCAGCAGAACCAGGCAAGTTTTACTTTGCCCCGGCAAATTTAATCTGAGCATGTCTCGCGTAGCATTCAATTCTGCCTATCTACCAGGCAAATTTCATTTTCATCCCATTATTCCTACCGTTTCCCATCCTGCTATAACCTAGCAATTCCGTACTTTGGTTTGTAAACCACACTTACAGTGAAATGTTCTTACCAGTGAAGTAATTATAATCCACCAGTAACCCAGAGCAGAGAACAGGATGCTCAGTTACAGTCACAACCATTCAGTAAAAATAAAAGTTTCACCATAACCTGAGCGCAGCCGCATAACATGTACCTTCCAGCATCGCAGGTGTTTCGATTGGAAAAATCTGTCAAAATGGTATATCTGCTAAGACCCAACAGAAACACTGGCGTGGCTTTACAGTTTCAGTAAAACACTTAGTAAATGGTTAAAATACTTTGTAAACGGTTAAAATTTTCTTTGCTGCAGCAGCAAAGCTGAGCACTACCTAAACCAGAGTCATTTCTATCTGCTGACACCTTATAAATGGAAGAACATAAACCTGACCATTTATATAACGATTTTTAAGTGTTTTCACTTCATATTATTTTTTATCGTTCGTGAAATACGCTGATTTAGAAAAGTGGCTTAAAACAAACCATTCCCTTTGGAACTTTTATTTAAGCAGAAATGCAGTAACAGGAAATATATTGTCACGTTTGTAATGGAGATCGCTCAAGTCAGAACATATATTTTCTGCCTCCAAAATTAAGCCCTTGAACTGTGTTGGATTCGCCAGTCAACCACAGGTTAGGCAGCTTTACCAATCCTAGAAGATACCCACTGAATGGGCCTTCAGGCTTAGTCTCCAATTGCAGACTAAGTACATTTATTTTAGGAAACTATCTCAAAAATTTTCAAATTAGTGAAAAAAAAACCCACCCCAAAACCACAAAACACCCCAAGACTCCCTACCAAACCAGGCAGCTGGACTAACAACCTGTAGCAGGCTGTAGAAAGATATATTCTCACAGTTCCTCTTCTCACAAAAACCACCTCGTACGTAAAAGCAGAGTTAAAAGCCATTTCTCACTTGTTCCTGTCCATCCAACACAGTGGAATACTTGAAGACCTTAAAACATGTCAGCAAAGGAGAGCTGAAACCAGGAGAGCACCAAGAACATCATGAGGTCCCCTCGTTCTCGTTGGCCAGGGGTGCAGCAGCCACCCCAAGCTCTCCATGCGGGACAACAACTTGCACCTTCTATCTCCTTTATCACCTCAATGGCTGCAGCCTTTAACTGGACATATTTTATTTTCTTCACAGAGAAAAGCTGTCTTGGAGCACAAGCCAGGCAAGCAAGGAGAACTTGCCCACTCCGCCTTCAATACAAGTTCAGCATCTCCTGACTTTTCACATCTTTGTTTTCACAAGACAAGGAAGACTGAACAAGTGCATGTGTGTCTATGTACGCACATTCTGAACTTAATTGTATTGAGGAAAAGGAATACAAAACAGCTAGACAACACAGAAGCGATGGGTCTTTGCACAGACTTCAATTGAAACTCTAATAGTGGCTTAATGGATCCCGGCGAGAAACTTTTGCAGTTCTTCCCTCACATTGTGGCCTGCTGAGCCACCTACACCTAGTCAATTAATTCGTCCGTAGCCACGTTTTGCATCACTAGGACACAAAAAAGCACTAAGGAGTTCCTTGATACACTCTGGAGATCTATGGATAAGCAGCACCATAGCCAGCAGTATGGTGAACTCTTCCTCCTCCCAACTTGCTCCTGGTTTTTTGCTAGGGACGTTTTGGGGGAGCTCACTGGAAGAGAATACAGGAAAATAGTCCTTTAACATGACTTGCTCTAGCTGTTTTGGGGGAAAAAAAAAATAAATTCCTTGCAGAGGACCATAGTATTGCAAATACCCAACTTAAACTCCTGTTGAGAGTCTCAGAGCGGCCTCAGGAACGCTCTGCTCAGCCCCGCTCCACAGCACGCAGCACCCCGGCGAGGACCAACTGCTTGCTGCTGCTGGAAATCAGATTCAAAAACCAAGATATGTGGGAAGGACAAAGTGCAAAGACGAAGGAAAAAGCCAAGAGGCCACCTTCTCTGCTGTAACAACTCAAGAGACTGGAAACAAGCGTTCCCTGTAGCATGCTTGCAGGATTCTTGGAAAGTAGGGACAGGGACCTTTCACCGCCACAAAGACGCTTTGTAGATTGGGGTATCCCAGCTCCTGAACGCTTCTGCAGTAATTTATCTGGAGTTTGGAAATGTCTTACTTGGGAACCGTTTTAAATGCTGAAAAGAGCCATCACTTTTCGTGCATTCCTAACACCACTTGACAACCCGTTAGAGAACACCGAAAGGCAAACACTGCCCTCCTGGCCAGGACACATTAATCAAAGTCCCCCGTAACAGTTAAGAACTAAGCTGAAAGCATCACATTTGTAACAAAATAGTTCCTTTTCTTTCTTTTCCCTCCTGCAAATCTTGACATTGTATAGCCCTGCCCAAAAGAATAACACTAGCTTGTCAGCTAAAACATACTACCAGCTGAAAATTTAACTTCCCATCCCTTGAACAGCAAAGCATGAAAGGGTAACATCAACACGGCTTTATGAGAAACAGATCTTGGCCCCCTTCCAATGAGATTATATGTTTGGGTTGATAAAGATAATAGCATTGACACAATAAACTCAAATTCTGCAATTTGTTTGCTTCACGTTAAGGAAGAACAAGAATGAAACAGAAAAGATCCATTTACATAAATTGATTAAAAATTGGGTAAGTGATCAGTCACAAAATATAAGTTACACATATAACCATACATGACCTTGATGATTTTCAAGAGGTTCTGCGAGGTTTAAGTTTTGTTCTATTGAAGTGGTTTATATTTTTATAAAGAACTGTGAAAAAAGCCCACACTTCCCAAAGAACAAGGAGAGTGTTGAAGCGTAACGATGACAGGTCCCAAAGGGAGACGGAGATGCTCGTGTAAGCTGGGTGCAATCTGCCCGACAAGGCATGGCTGGCAGGGGGCTGTGTAACGCGGAGCGGCCGGCGCAGGGTGGAGAGCCAGCCTGGCTGAGCCGGCTCCTGAACCAGACCTCGGGAGGCCCGTGCAACCAGGCATGGCCACGGCTGAGGGGCCACAGTTTATTCGAGGGAGGACAAGGGATTCCCAGAATCACAGACAGGTAGGGGTTGGAAGGGACCTCTGGAGATCATCTAGTCCAACCCCCTGCCAGAGCAGGGGTACCTACAGCAGTTGCACAGGACAGCGTCCAGGTGGGTTTTGAAGATCTCCAGAGAAGGAGACTCCACCGGCTCTCTGGGCAGCCTGTGCCAGTGCTCTGCCACCCTCACAGGAAAGAGGTTCCTCCTTATGTGGAAATGGAATTTCCCGTGTTCCAGTTTGTGCCCGTTGCCCCTTGTCCTGTTGCTGGGCACCAGTGGAAAGAGTCTGGCCCCATTCTCTTGCCACCTGCTCTTTAGATATTGATAAGCACTGAGGAGATGCCCTCTCAGCCTTCTCTTCTCCAGGCTGAACAGCCCCAGGGCTCTCAGCCTTTCCTCATCAGAAAGATGCTCCAGTCCCCTGAGCATCTTCATACAAGTGCATGGGGTTATTCCTCCCCAGGTGCAGGACCCTGCACTTTCCCTTGTTGAACTTCATTAGGTTCCTCTCTGCCTACCACTCTGGCTTGTCCAGGTCTCACCGGATGGTGGCACAGCCTTCTGGTGTGTCACCCACTCCTCCCAGTTTTGTGTCATCAGCAAACTTGCTGGGGGTACACTCTGTCCCCTCATCCAGGTCGTTGATGAATATGTTGAACAAGACTGGCCCCAGTACTGACCCCTGGGGAACACCACTAGCTACAGCCCTCCAGCTAGACTCTGCACCGCTGATCACAACCCTCATCCAAGAAACTCTTCAGAACCAAGTTACATCGGAGGTTCGATTAGATGATCACAGTGGTACTGTCTGACTTGAAGTCTGTGCCATAGTTACGTTACAGTCATAGTTATAAGACACATGCCCTTGGCTAAGGTCCCGGAGCACTAATTCAAATGCTAGTTATCAAATGCAAACAAGATAGTTCAAATCTTGGCTAGACAGGACCTATGAAAACATGAAGTCAGCAGCACCAAATCTAAACAAATGTGAGCAATGCCTAGTGATAGGAGTTCCTGCAGCTCGTCATGACAGGAGTTTGAAAATTGGATAAGCAAAAAAAACCCCCAACCAAAACAAAAACTGTATCTTGCACTGGCAGACTCACAATTGGAGGGCATAGATACATTTCTTAGGAGTCCGTGTGTTCACACCCCTTGATCACAACTGTTTAATAACCTAAAATCTCTAGCCTACAGAAGTATGGATTTTATAATGTGATGCAAGGAACATCCCATATATTGTATTTAACAAACAGCATCAGACATTCAGAGACTCTACGGAAAGCAATATTCATCAGAAAAACTGTGAGGACAAAGCACTATATACAATTTTATGAAAGTTTTCAAGTACAGGATCACTCCCTGGTTTGGGTTGGAGGAGACCTTTAAAGGCCATCTAGTCCAACCCCCCTGCCCTGGGCAGGGACACCTCCCACCAGCCCAGGTTGCTCCAAGTCCCATCCAACCTGGCCTTGAACACCTCCAGGGATGGGGCAGCCACAGCTTCCCAGGGCAACCTGGGCCAGGGGCTCACCACCCTCGCAGTCAAGAATTTCATCCTTGTATCTAGTCTGAACCTCCCCTTTCAGTTTAAAACCATTTCCTGTTGACCTATGACTCCCCTCCCTGATCAAGAGTCCCTCCCTAGCTTTTCCTGGAGCCCCTTTAGGGGCTCTAAGGTCTCCCCAGAGCCTTCTCTTCTCCAGGCTGAACCCCCCCAACTCTCCCAGCCTGTCCTCCCAGCAGAGAGGCTCCAGCCCTCAGAGCATCTTTGTGGCCTCTTCTGGCCCCGCTCCAACAGGTCCATGTCGTTCTTACGTTGGAGGCTCCAGAGCTGGACACAGTACTCCAGGTGGGGTCTCCCCAGAGTGGAGCAGATGGGCAGAATCCCCTCCCTCGCCCTGCTGGCCACGCTGCTGGGGATGCAGCCCAGGATGCAGGTGGCTTAAGAATACTTAAGACTTTCATATGGGAAAATTAGGTTATGGAAAAGAATGGCCTGGTAAGCTGGGCTTCACACTCAGATTTCATTTCATTTCAAGGAGAAGATACTGTCAACAGAGACATTTGCCAAAAGTCTTGTTGTTTGTTTAATTGCATAATATTTCCCACATTTGTAAAACCCAATACTAGTTAGAAAAACATACAGAAACCTTCCTCTCTCTGTTCTCACTCCCTCCCCCAAAATGCTCCGCAAACAGGAAAAAAAAAATGCAAAAGTCTGTTCTACTCTACAAACTCCCTTTAAGAAGGGGATCTATAAAGATGACGCTGTTGGCTATCTTGCACACTCTGTAATGATGTGTACCTACGCAAAGCAAATAAAAACTCTTTTCAATCTGGCTAGTGTTTGACTTCAAGGCACTACACAACTGTAGAACCCACCCACACAGAAGTAACCCAACAGAAGCGTTTGCCCTCCTCTATTGATTTCAGTAGATAAAAAGACTAAAAGCTCTTCAAATAAAACAACTAAAGAAGAGAACAATAGTGCATACAAATATCATATTAATTTGAGTGACACCACCTGGTTTGATTGCTTGGGGTCAGTTTTTTTTTAAAGACAAATCCCATTGCCTGCAAAACTTAGGATTGAAGATCCATTTGGTTCAATGCATATTAAACAAAAAGGTGCTGTGTTCAATAGATGAGTGATACTACTGCTAAATGCTTTCATTAAGGAGTTGTAAAGAATAAATATTTTTTTTTTTCCCCCAAAGATGGATCTCTTTGCTGAAAGTTGATCGCCTATAAAACACAAAACACAGCATAGTGAAAAACTTGACTAGAAGTTCAGAAAAATGACCTGGGAACTGTGCCTAGTTTTCACATGATTTCAAAACGCTTTGTAGTTATTCTTTAAACTTTCCAAAATTCAGGTATTTCACCTCTCCTCAGAGATTTTCCTATTATTAAAGACCAATCAATACGCCGTTTTAAAATTACAAATACTGGTCTCTCTGAAGTCCCTGTGGCTTGCATGGCACAAAAGCTTTTTCCTAGCATGAAACAGCAGCTTAATTACTAGTGAAGAAGCAGCAGCAATTCGAGCAAGGCATTTTTTAAATCACCAGCAGTAATGGATGCCCACCGTAAAGAATGTAAATCCTGGAACTGTTTCCCACAGTCCTCAGGATAAGTGACAGGTGAGTACACAGAAGGGCTCCATCAGTCAACAAGTTATTGTTCAGTCGTGGGGAAAATGGTGTTCATACAGAAAAATGAAAGAACAGATGTCTGCAGAGTAGACTGAAAAAAAATAATAAAAGAATGCAGTATTTAACCACAGGACACTACTGGTAACTGCCCTACCGTGGGACAAATGTTGTAGGATATATCCTTGCAGGAAAACGTTCAAGACCCCTACTGAAACTAAAAGCAAAGCAGATTCTCAAATGATTCTATTTACCTCTTTCTCAACAAAATCATCGTTTCTGTACAGCACCGCTCCCAGAACACCCGCTCAGCTCTGCCCTTCCCCAGCGCTCAGCCGGCACCAGGCAGCCTCACCGCCCACCGGCGCGGCACCGCACCTCGGCCCCACGGAGCCACCGCGCTCACCTGGGAGAGCGGGTCATGAAGGGCTAAAGATGCCTGCAAACGCGGCCTCCTCTGAGGACGGCAAAACTGTCACCAAGACAGATTTTAAAAGTTTCCTGGGGAAATCAAAGACAGCGGCGAGGTACGTGGTTTTGCATAAAATGCTTTTGCTCGGGATTTCTGAAGGGATACGCTCTCTCCTCTGTGAAACAGCGCTAAGAAGAGATTCCAGAGTCTCTGCATGCGCATTCACGGGTCTCAACTTTAATATTTTCATCCCTTTAAACGAAGTATTGAAAATCCCGCCTCGTGTTTGAATTAATTCTTTCATAGTTTATTTCTTTACACGTTTTCTATAGAGATTTCAACAGAACCTGGATTAATGCAAGGTACAGCGGATTAAGAGAGGATGAATGAATTTAAGTCTACGAGCCTAATTCAACTCATCAGCAGAGTGATCAGAAATGCCTTGTCATCAGTTCTTGCCCAGGAACTCGCCCAGTTCCTCCCAAACCCTCCCAACGTATCCTTTGTGTATAATTGCATAGTAAATTCAGGTAAGATACCGTGATAAACAGCACAAATAAGGCATGAAAATACCTTAAAAGCTTACATAAGAGGGCATGGCTGTCTTTAAAACTCATTGGCACATTAACATCCAAGGCCACGCACTCATTAACAATTGACGGTACCCAAGTTCAAAGCATACGCCGCCGTTTCAGTCCACGCAACTGAAGTCCAAACCAGTGGTTTGCGCTTTTATTTTCAACTCACGCTCACGTGTATGCTAGGGTGGAGAGGTACAAAAAGAGTTCCAAAAACACATTTAAAAAAATAATATAAAAGTCACTGTGCAATTTGGCAGCTGTTTATCTCCATGTGCGCACGCAGCCCTCTATCAACGGGCTCCACTCTCATGAAAGCTGCGAGGGATTTCTGAGCCTTCATACTGGTTTCCAGATGAAAGCTTTATTATAAATACTGTGCAGTGCATTAGTGCTCGTTTCTCACCCACACAAGGACCACAAAGTGTTTTCTAGATGCTAATTTTGCCAGGTCACAACTGTGCAGGATGAGATAGATCCAGGGAGAAATCCCAGCCAGCCTGAATTCATTTGGGCTGAGCTTTTCCGCAAGATTTCCATACAGGACTATCCCCATACCTGTGGCGCAGCTGGCCAGAGCCCACCCTTGCAAACCTGGTCATCCAGAGTATGTTGGATTTATCGCCCATCTACAGCCTGACTAACACCCACCCACTTGAGAACACAGCCTGGCCACTTGCCTCACATCCCTGGGCATCGCACAGTCGAGTCCTCTGTTTCCCAGACAAGAATTTATAGACTCAGAAAAGGGAGATAGCCAAGGAAACGTGGGCACTACTCGTCTCGCAGGAAAGCATACAGGAGCTCTGTTTTCTTCCTTCTGGTGGTAACCAGACCTCCAAGCTCTCAGTCCTATAAATCATCACCCGGTTAGCACGCCAGGCAGCACCAGATTGGACGTATGACGCTTATCTGACTTGTTTAACACCATCTGCCTTCGCGGGTGAAAGAACGGTTCAAGTCACATAGACGCTGCGTTACTCTCTAGAAGAGCACTAGTGGAAGTGATTCACGCCGTTATTAAATAATACTGTTCGCGTTCTGTTAACAGAAGCACAAGGACCCATTTTTGGTTAAGAAAACACTGTCAAGGTCCGTTGGTTTAATTTCATCCTGAAACAGCGGCATATGGAAAATCATCCCATAGGGATCGATGGTATTCTCCTAAACAGATGTTCTTGCCACGGGAAGCGTTAGAAGGAAAGCAGGTGTGATTGATGAGATGGCTCACAAACGTAAACCTCTGCCACAACAGGAACACCATTTCAATTCTTGCACCATCTGAAGGCTTTAGAAGGAAGAAAAGCAATTGTATACCTTTGACAGAAAGACAGGAAGGGAGAAGGACAAATGCACACTCATTTTGTGTCCTTATAGAAACAATAACTGTGTGTTAAAATGACGCCTAGTTAAAAACAGCAATAATCTTTCCAATAAAGTGTTATTATTTCACAAAAAAACCTCTTCAAGATACTACAGTAACCAATTCAGAGCTGATTTACCACTATAACAAATCAGATTAGTTTCTCTTTTGTTATTACCACTGTCTCTCTTTACCAACCTTAAGTTAATAACCAATGATTTCTTCTAGTCTATTCACTTGGTTGCTCCACTAAATATGCGCCCAGCCAGCTACAGCAGACCCGGTCTCAAGAGACGCGTCTTTGTGGAAAACCAAGCTTTAACCTCAGTGTTTTAGCCGCAGCCAAAAATTACACATTAATGCTTCGCTGCTTTTGAGGTTTAAGCATTGCCTTTTCCCTCTACTATGACCAAAACCTATCGTGTACGTTCTTATGGTAGAGTCACCAGCTCTAGACTTCCAGATTATGTCGAGCAGAATCTAGCAAGACGCTTGATACACCACCCTCAGCGAGATCGTGTCCTACGAACAGTGACCTCGGCAAACGCTCACAAACGCAGCGTTTCCAGAGAGTACCACAAAAAGGCGCCTCCACCCTGCGGGCTTGCCGTACAGCATGCAGTTACCCTTTCACTTAAGTCGGAGAAACACTGACTGAAAACTTTTTTCCAACTTGGGTTAGTTTTCCGACTCTGAGACTCCAGCTGTTGCCAATAACTCCAACAAAAATCAAATTTTTAAACAAAAATGTAAATACATAACCTGAGAGGCATCATGGCTCATGGACTGACTGAGAGCCTTTCTTCCTGGTTTTTGGTTTGGTTTTTTTTTTTTTTAATAAGAAGCACTATCTGGAAAACTTTATTTTTACAGGTATGTTCAAACACCATTGATTCATGCAGTTGCAAACCTGACCTACCTTCAGGATACAACAGACCTTTAAAAAAACCCCCAAAAACAGCAATTCAGAAGCAATATGAGCACTTAAAAAAAAGATTTCCAAATTAGAGGTTTCCTTTTTTTTTAATGTTCCTCTTGCTGAAGCTTCCACTTTGTGCTTGTATGTTGCAGGTGTTGGATGAAACCTGAAAAATTTGACAATAAGGCTCCTGACTTTTGGACAACGAGACAAGCAATAGCTCAAGCTATCAGAGTTTCTTCTTCTGGAAGCCTCCTACATAAGAACTTCTGAGGTCAACTGCAGCACATGCCCAATAATCTTGTTCATAAATTCAGCAACCTTCATCTTAAAACAATTAGAATTCTTGTCATGCCATTCCTAAAGCAAAGCTGTGCTAAAACCTTATTACTCCTCTCTGTTTAGTTTACTCAAGGCCAGTTGAGACACACTGCTTCTCCAGCCAACTTCACCCCTTAGCCTTCATGGCTCCCTTCCTTCTGGTGAGCTTTCCCTCCCATTGACTTTCTACAGAGCTATTCCATCCCCTCTGGGTTTGCCAGGCTAACTGAGCTAAAGTCTAGCCTCGCTTTATAAGCAAGGTTCTTCACTCCCTTGTCACTCTGGTGGCCCTACATGACATGTTCTTCCTTCTTGAGGACAGTGACCACAACTGTAAGGGTGGTCTCTGCACCCAGACAAGTCACTGCTGCTCTTCCGTGCTTGAGTCCTCCGTATGGGAAATGGGGACAATTTTTGTTGGCTGGGCTATTATTTGAAGTTGCACCGTAACCTTTGCACTATCTGAAACCAGTTCAAGGCACTCTTAATGAAATAAATGCAAATATAATTTGCCAACAGCTCAACTTAAAGATGACTTATGACCGTTCAGTTTAGTTTGGCTCCTTACCAAACTAAACAAAACTTACATAAACCCTGTGCTGATTGAAATAACAGTGCTCCCAGGACTCAGCAAATCAATACAAATGCAAATCTTGTAACCCTGAAAAAGTGCCCAATACCATAGCATAGAATAAGAGAATTGCAGCAAGCGGGTCTGGAAGTCCCAGGCAATCTCACTAGTCTGCTCCCTTGCCCCAAGACAGGAGCAATGATTTATAAATTATTCCTGACAGACCTGTACATCACCTCCAGTGAGCCTCCCAAGGGAATATTTGTCAATGCTTCACTGCTCTTAGTTGGAAAGTTCTCCCTTTTGTCCCACCTACATCTCCCCAGCTTCAATTTAAGCCCATTATTTGCCTCTACATAGCGGGTGTGAAGAATCATTTATTCAATCCCTCCTTTACACAGGCTTTGTTTTGGTTTGGTTTTGGTTTTAGTTTGGGTTGGTTTTTTTTTCAGATACTATTCTTCAAAGATCTTTAATATCTTTATCTCAGTCAACTCATCCCCAGACTGGACAACCCATCTCTCACTACCAGCCACGTACTTGAGATCTCTGCCTACTGTTGTAACCAGATGCTGGATTCTCACTCTGAGGGTGGTGAGACACTGGCCCAGGTTGCCCAGAGAAGCTGTGGAAGCTCCATCTCTGGAGGTCTTCAAGGCCAGGTTGGACGGGGCTTGGAGCAACCTGGTGTGGTGGGAGGTGTCCCTGCCCAGGGCAGGGGGGTTGGAACTGGATGATCTTCGAGGTCCCTTCCAACCTAAACCATTCTATGATGCTAGGATTTTGACTGACTAGTCCCCATCTTTCTGGAGGTGAGATGCATGAAGTGGTTGGCACCGCACAGCATGCTGTTAATTAAGGACAAGCGAATTGTCCAACATTTTGTATATTAAGATTGGGAGATAGGGGAATGTAACCCCACTTTTGGGAAGAGCAGAGACTCAGTAGGTGTTTCACAGATTCTTAATTAATTGTAAATCTGAAAAGCAGACAGCACTTCTGTGGTCAGCAGCCAGCTGAGGTTAATGCAACTGTTCAAACTTGAAGCTGTTGATTTAGTTTACCTGTGGGATCTGGAACACAATACTGCTCTAATCCATTTTCTGGAAAACCTCTCAGGTTTGTCAGTGCACTCGCTCTGCCTTACAACCATGGAACAAGGCACCCTAATTAGAGGAAAAATCCAGGAAGGCCTGTAGGCACTACGGTACTTGGGATATTAATCTTTAAACAGAAACAGCTTTTCAGGAAGGTTTGAAGAGGTTCATACATCCCAATTAGGCGCCCTCCTAAACCAACACCTCAGAGGGGACCATGCTGCTCGTTCTCATCAGGGCATCCTCCTTTCCCAGTGCCTGTGCTCACAGCCGTACGGTCTGGGCAAGCTCAAGCTCCCGCGTTTGCATTTCCCCCCCAGCGCCGCTGCTTTGCACACGGGAGGACTGCTTCCCGCGCCCACCGCCACCAGGCAGGAGGAGTCCGAGAGAAAAGGTGCCGCTCAGAAAAAGAGCTGACGAGCGGCACAGATCCTGTACCACACCACAAAGGCGCAGAAGAGGGCTCAGAGCTTTTCCATGAGTGACTGCAATTGTAACGCAGAGGCGACGAGAAAGAATAATTCAGCCAAAACGCTAGCCAGAGGGACGAAATCCCCCATGCCCTGCTGAGTCCCCGAGCCACCCCTCTTGCAAGCCTCCATTCACACCATTTATCTTCCTGTGGAAGACCCTTGGAGCACCTTCTCAGTCTTCTGCTGCACCAACATTCTGTTATTCCCTCCTTAACTCCTGGGAAAAACCAACACCAAAAACTAGATTGGTGCAACGTGATTTTCAACAGCAGCCAAATTCACCCTGACACCGGCTGGAGGTGTATCAGGTTGAAGGTCCGGCCCATGAGGGTGACCCACCACCCACAGGCGAGCCGGCAGGCAGAAAGCCCTTGCTGTGCCCGCGGCAGTGCCACTCGCACGGCTCACTCATCTACAGACCTTAATGAACTCCTTCCTGAGTTGTATTTTCCCTCTGCTGCGCCTAAAGAGCGACTCGTGAGTATTACGCCAACATTTGGGGATCAATCCAACAAAGAAAGGCTGGAATAAACACATTCCCCTCGCTTTGCGTGCTGGTGTTAAATATCGAGCCTGCCTTTCCCACCCAGGCACATTTTAGCCCCTCTCTCTTCATTTGCAACAACTGAGAAATATTGTTATTCTTTTATCATAGAAGAATCTACTCATTTGTTGGGGTTTTTTGCATATTTTTAACTCCATGCGGAAGATTTTTCGTTAACAGTAGAGCATTATACCACATAGCCAAGTATTATGTGCTTTGCTTTCTTTATATTAAAAGTTTGACTTGAGACATGATAATTTCTTCAAATTATTGTTTGAGACATAATAATTCATTTAAATTATGTACAGCGAGGAAAGGATTTCCTCACCCAATTAAATTTGCAGGCTCTTGAGAAAGAAATTCAGGAACATTTCAATCTAAAAAAAAAATGTGAAAAACAGATGCAGAGAATACATAGGATCTCTTTAAAAAAAAAAGAAAAAGGTGTGCACTTCGCTCTAGGACAAAAAACATCTCTTAACTCAGATAACTCAACAGAGCTTAACTAGCTTGAAATAAGACTTGGAAGAAATTATAGGAATAGGTCTTTTCAGAGTCCAGGTAATATAACGTAAATATTTCCTGTGACATTACTAAATTGGAATCCCTTTACAACAGGGATACCCATCTGGAAGAATAACTAGCTGGAAATAAACTGATGAAGCACAGCTAGTTATCTTGGGTAAGCCAGGACAGCCTCTCATTATTTACTAGAAACCTAAAAGAACAACAACAGAAGTGCCACATTTCAAGGAAGCCACCACAGGCGCGTAGGTATTAGTTTAGGGGACATTCAGTTAGACTGAGAAGAGGATGTAACTAATAATTTTCTTATTATGGCTTTTATATGTTGGCTGCTGTTCCAAGGAAAGATGGATTAAATACCACGTCTGTTTGGTTGGACTTCAAATTAAAAGCTCTGTGATGACCTTTCATTCCCAATAGGGTGTTTTGGTTTTGGTTGTTGGTTTGGTTTTTATTTTTTTTAAAGTCTATTAACTACATTAGGTCCTCCAGAACATTACCCTGAATAAAAACAGTTTCAAATGGAAGAGACAAAAATAGGATAGGAAATAAATACGTCACCAGAGGTTTGGCCAACAGATTCAATTCGCGAATCTCCTGGCTCTCCTTCCACCCTACAGATGACCACGGGCAGCCCCCGGTCCTGCTGCGACAGACCCGAAGCCCTCCGCGAGCTTTCGGCACCGGCAGGGAAGACAGCAAGTAGACAAAAAAGAAACAAGCACTGAAGTCCACGTACCAGAATATTAAGGCATTCTGCACGGAGGTAAGATTTAGCCACTGGAACGCACGTAACCAAACTTTTTCAAAAAGCCTGGCAGGCTCAGCCTGGAATCGGGTTTAATATTCCCGATTTTCGCCTATGGAGGCTGCCGTGGGAAAAGACTAGCCCTCATCTGCAGCCTCTGAAAGGCACCGGGAAACACAGGTGTAGGAAATAAGACGTCCTTACCTACTGACCTATAGAAGGAAAAAAAATCCACCACCAAACCCACAACTCTAGGGTAATTTCTTAACCGGGTTTAAATTCACACAGCCTTTTCTAGAGCGGGACAAAGTCAAGCGGAAGAGTCTGGGAATTTTCTCCCTGCAAACCGAGACGAGGCTGGCTAACGAAATTTTTCTCATCATCACGCCCCTTTCTCCCAAGACATTTTTCCAGGGGGAAAAAAGCCATTAATTTCCCCTCTAATAATACACATGTAAAATGTATGTTATTAAAAGAGCGTTTCAAGCGCGCGCATCCCAGCACACGTTACAGGCTGCCGAGGCACAACACGCGTTCCCGACTGGGGAGAGCGGCACGGCACACCACGTGCCAGATCAGCCCTTCCCGCTCTTTCCCCCCAACTATGACATTAAATCCAGAAAATTTCTCCTTACCCCTTCCCGCTCACCGAAATAACCTGTGGCATTTCTCTGCCGCAGCGCAAAGAAACAGAGCGGTGGGCAGTCTCCCCGAGAATTAATTACTATCAGCACACTATGCTGAGCCTTTCATTTTGACAAAAGCTTGGTTTTCATCATGCTCTAGAGGAGAAAGTTTTCAAAAGACAACTCGTTTTACATTAACACTCAAAAAAAAAAATTTTATTTACTGCAAATATTCTTTTTCTAAAAGATGTATTTTTAGTAATTTAGTATTTTAGTAATTTTAGTCTGAAAAGACTTAATTTTTAGTCTAAAAGTCTAAATAAAGACTAAAAATGTACAAGTTGGAGCTCCAAGAGGTTCCATGTAGCCACAGTTAAATTCTAGCTACTTCAAGAAAGGTTGCTCAGAAGAATTCAGCAAAGGACCTCTTGCAGGAGGAGGCTGGATTAGTCTTGCCAGCAGATTCTCCCAATTTCCAGAGAAATCAACGGTTTGAATATCATAAATAAAAGTAATAATAATAAAACATCAAAATCTAGATATGGATTATCATCCCATACAAAACCACCAGAGCGTTTTTCTGATCAAAAGAAAAACTTACGAGTCAAAGTGATCTACTTAAAATACTCTAAAGCTTGGTTTTCTGAAGGTTTCAAAATTAGAAATTCTAAGAACTAATTTACGGACTGCAATGAAACTAAAGTTTTAGCACAGCAATTCTGTTTTCAAGATGAAGTTTCTCAACTTTCTAGCATCTCATCCTGTGGTAGGACATGATCAGAACCATCTTATACACTGTATTCAAGAGAAAGTTGATGTATCGGCTGCAGTGTAAAGAAACGGTTAAAATAATTGTAAAAGCGAGGGCTAGGCAGAACTCTATCCACCTAAACCGCTCCAGGTACTTTTTAAAGGCAGCACTTGAGAATTCATAAGCTAAAGAAGATTTTTTTTATTTTTATTTTATTTTTTAAATTGTTCAGGCATGCTTTGCCTACCAGAAGTACATGATATATTCTGCACCACTACAATTAAGAGTGCCACATACTGCAATTAATTTTAAAACCCCACATACTTTAAAGAGTCTTCCAACAAAGAAAAATACTCATTGCGGTGATCTTATTTAATAGTTGCTAAATTTAGGAGGACCGACAATTTTAGATTTTTGTATTTATCTCACCTGTACAAACATTTTATCCTCCTTATTACGATTGCTATTGTACGTTGGTGGGGTTTTTTTTTTTAAAGTAACTCTCGCATCCATCTTACGGATACGCAATAAGAGGAAGCACACAGTAAACATTTGCCATGAATATGAAAGTAAACCACCGCCAACTCCACAGGTGAGAGCAAAGGAATGGAAATCAAATCACACCACCACCATCACTTAATGAGTTCCCCGCTCCACTTGCAGTATTGTTACCAGCTGTATCACATGTCAGCTATTTAACAAGGCTTAACACCACCAAATGAACCCACAGAACAGCTATAATGTTCCTTAAAATGATTTCTTAAAGAAAGGGGGAATTACTGGATTTTTCTCTGAAAAGCAAGGGAAGCACTTGAGCATACATTTTCACCTCCACATCTAGGGTTAAGGAGACGGCAACCAACTGAACCATTGACTCTCCAGCAATGTTGTAAAAATAAATACATTTACAAATATGCCGATTGCATTGTGTTTTCCTTCGTGGAAATTACAGGTCTGGTACAGGCTGACATATTGCCACTGCTGAATACCGTGTATAGTTGCTTTTGTTATCTCTCTTCAATTAAAAAAAAAAAAATAATTGTTTGTTCACTTTAATCTTGCAAGAGAAATGACACTCTCGAGACCTGCTATCATCACACCGCTATCAGTGTAAGGAATTATTATAAACCCGGTAAATTTGCATGGAAATTTTGGGCAGACCCAAGAATAAAAGCTGCTGCTCTGGGAGTGTTATTACACTTCAAAATACATAGCATGCTTAAAACCAGACTGAGTGTAATGCTTATTGGAAAAAAAAAAAGCATACGCTGGCTCAGGGATTTTAAGACTTTGGTACATGAGCACCTGAGAGGAAATACGCAGCTTTTTTCTTTTCTTTTTTCTTTTTTTTTTTAAACTGAGCTCATTAGAACAGGTGAATAGGCTTTCACGAGCAATTATTCATCTCACTGTCTTAGACCTATAAGAGTAATTAACATTTCGGTATGTTTAAGATCTTCTAGCTAAACCAGTCCTTCCATTTTCCCATTCACACAATTAAACACTCGGCTTTGTCACAGACTATAGCTCATTCTGACCCTTAAATATGTATCCTCTGAAAAAAATACATGCACAACTGTAGTAGGTTCATGGAAAAACTGAATAAACGTTGTTCAGAATTGATGCAACAATGATAAACAAAGAGTAGTTTTTACTTAATTACTTTAAAACAGACTTGGAAGCACTCCACAGCATTCTCCATATAGATTGCATAATCACCCACCCGTTACTATACAAATGTGTTCTTGGTAGCACAGAATGATAGAATGGTTTGGGTTGGAAGGGACCTTAAAGCTCACCCAGTGCCACCCCCTGCCCTGGGCAGGGACACCTCCCACCAGCCCAGGTTGCTCCAAGCCCCGTCCAACCTGGCCTTGAACACCTCCAGGGATGGGGCAGCCACAGCTTCTCGGGGCAACCTGCGCCAGGGGCTCACCGCCCTCACAGCCAAGAATTTCTGCCTAATATCTCATCTAAATCTCCTCTCTCTCAGTTTAAAACTGTTCCCCCTCATCCTATCACCACATGCCCTTGTAGAAGTCCCTCCCCAGCTTTATTGTAGGTGCCCTTCAGATACTGGAAAGCTCCTGTAAGATCTCCCCGGAGCCTTCTCTTCTGCAGGCTGAACCCCCCCAACTCTCCCAGCCTGTCCTCCCAGCAGAGGGGCTCCAGCCCTTGCAGCATCTTTATGGCCTCCTCTGGCCCCACTCCAACATCTCCATGTCCTTCTGCCTTTGGGATCCCCCGAGCTGGAGGCAGCACTGCAGGGGGGTCTCCCCAGAGCAGAGGGGCACAATCCCCCCTCGCCCTGCTGGCCACGCTGCTGGGGATGCAGCCCGGGATGCTGGTGGCTTTCTGGGCTGTGAGTGCACATTGTTGGGTCATGTTGAGCTTCTCATCCACCAACACCCCCAAGTCCTCCTCAGGGCTGCTCTCCATCCATTCTCTGCCCAGCCTGGATTTGTGCTTGGCTCCCCGGCCCACATGCAGGACCTCGCATTTGGCCTTGTTGAACTTCACGAGGTTCACACGGGTCCACCTCTCCAGCCTGTCCCGTAGCACTCCATCAGCACTATAAATAACACAGCTCGCTCTCTTTTGGCAGGCTGTCAGTGGAACACAGGACAGCGCTGCCCCTCTAGAGCACTGCTCCACCAGCACCGGGACCTACTGGGATCCGGGGCTTCCCCAGCACACCTCGGGTCCAGCAACACTCCTCCAGCTCCATGGGACCTCTCCAGAGGAGCAGAGCAGCATCTCTGCAGGACGCATGCCATCAGTACAGGCTGCAGCTCTCCTTACAGCGCTTGTCCCCAGTTACTGTGAGTTTGGCATCTTTCAGAGACTTAATAAACTTATGAAGAACAAAACAAGACTAAGAAAACTCATCCCATCTAGTTATTTCTAGTGGTTGACCGAAAAATATTCAAAGGTTGTTTTTCAGCCTTTGTTTCTTCAGCAAATTATAGATTCATAGGACAGTTTGGGTGGGAAGGGACCTTTAAAGGCCACCTAGTCCAAACCCCCTGCCATGAGCAGGGACATCTTCAGCTAGACCAGGCTGCTGCCCTGATGCTGTGTGTGCACGTCTACCCTGCCGCCCACCACACAGTTCGTGAGTAAATCGGGGTAGAGACTCGCGGAAACAAAGCAATTTTGAATTTCCAGGAAAACTGATACGAAAGAGAAATTCTCTTGTTCTCCCAACTGAAGGAAGAAGCGCAGAGAAAGCACGACCCGAGCAGCTGTAAAATCCACAGTGAAGCACGTTCAAAAATAAGCAAACTGTGAGAAGCAGCTTCAACAGGGGGGTCACATCTTATTAGGTACCGAAGACTCCAACTACAAGATGATTTCATTAGTTACCCTGCTGACAGAAATCCATTTGGAATATAGGCTATATATCTTTTAAGGTGCAGAGGTCACAGCTCATTAGAAATGACAGGGTTCTCTCTTTCTGACCACAAAAATTAGCTCAGTGGAAATGTTTTAAAGACTTTTTTCCTTTCTCTAACAGAGAACCCATAAATTACAATTTTAGCTCTAAAAAAATCAGAGGTAACGCAACTAGAACAGCAGCTACTTCAGCATGTGTATAGTACACAATATATAAATTTTATCAAAGTTTTTTTTTTAAAAAAAAAGCATTTACAGCATGAGTGATGTTAAACTATTAACTGCAACATCAGAATTAGGGTAGTTAAGCATCAACAAGGCAGTCAGACTACAAGTATCAGCCATTGCTCAGAATCAGAAACTAACAATGATTGCAGAAGAGGTTATAAAATGCCTTTCCATCTCTTCTCCCTAGATGCTACCTCATTTTCCTTTGATTTCTCCGCAAGTTCAGACTGATTTTCGTCTCGGGTTCCTCAGGATTTTCAAAAGCATCAGCAGCTCCCCTGGCTGTCAGCAACAGACAGTCCCACCACTGCGCAGAGCAGTTGCCCAAGAAAACCCCTCAAACAGCTGGAGGACTGTTAGGTGAAATAGTGTCTGATGAGATTAATCAAAGAAGATAAATTCAACAGATTGTGAAGATGACCCCTTAAAAAAAAACAACAAACAACCAAACCAAACAAACGGGACATAAAAAGGAAGGAGTGTATTTGTACACACCATGGGGCGGAGCAGAAGGTGTTAAAGAGCAAGACCCTGTCCTTGTAACTTTTGGGGTGGTGGTAGAGGACAGGGAAGAGGAGGAACGAGAAGAAAAAAAAGACATTAAATCGCTTTTTAAAAGCCTATTGGAAAGTTTTTATGAAGTGGCATCCATTTTTAATAAAGCCTCCCCAACAATGCACAAAGGAATGCGGGAACGGGTTGATGAACCACCCTGTAATCCTTCCCTAATCTGCAACAAAACCAGAGCAGCGTCAGTCACAGCCCTCACGCCGCGAATTTGGGATTCAGCAGTGACACCGATGTCATTTTTAGGTCCTAGGTTAGTAAGCTGTGTGTTTTCTGCTACACCCTGTTCAAGCAAAGCTAACTCCCCCCATCGCAGCCCCTCCAGTTTCAGTCATTCTCCATCACCATCTTCATGCCGAGACCTTCCCTCCCAACACGGACCACGCTCCCCAACAAGGCTTGTTATAAATTGAGTTGTTGTTCAGCAACATCACAAAAAAAGGAAGAAAAACATGGACAGTTATTAGCGTGGCAAAAGTCAATAAACATCCACAGTCCCATTTATTTGCAAGAGGTGTTTCTGAATACAGACTCCATCATCTCAAGTGTCTCATTTCACACACAAAAGGCCAATTTTTTTCCCCTCCTATTTGGAGGAAAAGTTTTCTTTGAAGCCCACAGGTGAGTGAGCACTAGCCTGTTCTCCCCCTCCCTCAAACCACCCGAGAGATAACTCTCAAAAAGTATACGCGCACTTTAGTAAACGAAGCTTTGTATTTAAGGCTTTGATGTCACTTAGAGGAAGAACTGCTCTAACAGTTTCATAGCTTCAGTGGTTAAAAACCTGTAACGCTGGCTTCATCTAAGTAAACAGATACACGTCTCGGATCACACACCTTTTAAGTCGTTAACTCTTTCTCATGGTATGGGATGTCAGAATCATCCCTGGAAGCAGTGAGTGCAGCTGCTTTTCTCCTCTGGCATACCAGCCCCCCTTACTAGCAGCCCAGGCATCGACACAGGGTATTTTGGGGCGGGGGTATGGGCTTTGGCAGAGCGCTCAGGAGTTGGGGGGGTGGAGAGGGAACAGGAATTCAAGAGTCAAGCCACAGAAAAAAGAATCCTATAAAATATCTATACTCCAGAGAGTTAAAAAGAGGTTTCATTTCATTTCCCTCTCCCAACCACAGATATTTGCTACAAGTTTATTTCTTCTGTACTTTGAAAAGAAGGCTTAATCCTCTTCCACGTACAAGGATTCAGAGGGTTGTCTACAGCCTAGAGGAAACCACAGGGTGCCTTTGTAGGAGTATCTCATATCACGTGGGAATCTATCCAGTTCGCTTAATTTAACACGAGACTATAAAAATAAGGCACAAAATTGACCCGGGTCCAAATGCACTCTTCTGAGAGCACTTGCGGCTCCAACGCCCAGTCCTCCAGCTGCCAGTGTACTGAAAGCACCATGCCCTGTCTTAAGATGAGGTGCCTGCAGAAGCTCAGGTCTCTGCATACACCCCATACGGCCTCAGTCCTAACTTAGGTCAGTGCCCCCCTTGTACATAAACACAGCTGGAACCCAGAAATGAACTGTTCATCCATTTCTCAAATAGTTGAAGCCAAGAGACATTTGCGGAGCACACCTACCACACTGCGAAAGAGCTGGTTGATGGCACCTACTTTCCTCTTACATGACACCTAGAACAGGTATCGCCCACCTACCCTCCCATGATAGCAATACCAAAGGACTTCACAAACAGGGGAGTTGCATTGCAAATTCCCACCCCCACCTAGTCATAGAACCATAGAATCATCTAGGTTGGACGGGACCTTTAAGATCATTGAGTCCAACCATCGACCTAACACTGCCAAACCCACCACTAAACCATGTCCCTCTGCACCACGTCTGCCTGTCTTTTAAATACCTCCAGGGATGGCGACTCCACCACTTCCCCGGGCAGCCTGTTCCAATGATTGACAACACTTCCGGTGAAGAAATTTTTCCTAATATCCATCTTAAACCTCCCCTGGCACAACTTGAGGCCATCTCCTATTGTCCTATCACTTGTTACTTGGGAGAAGAGACCAACACCCCCCTCGCTACACCCTCCTCTCAGGGTGCTGTAGAGAGTGAGAAGGTCTCCCCTCAGCCTCCTCCTCTCCAGGCTGAACACCCCCAGGTCCCTCAGCTGCTCCTCACAAGATGTGTGCTCCAGACCCCTCACCAGCTCTATTGCCCTTCTCTGGACACGCTCCAGCACCTCAATGTCTTTATTGTCCTCAGGGGTCCAAAACTGAACACAGCACTCGAGGTGGGGCCTCACCAGTGCCGAGTACAGGGGGACCATCACTGCCCCAGTCCTGCTGGCCACACTGGTCCTGACACAGGCCAGGATGCCGTTGGCCGCCTTGGCCACCTGGGCACACTGCTGGCTCATGTTCCGCCGGTTGTCCACCAACACCCCCAGGTCCCTTTCTGCCGGGCAGCTTTCTGCCACTCTGCCCCAAGCCTGTAGCGCTGCGTGGGGTTGGAGTGACCCCAGGGCAGGGCCCGGCACTTGGCCTTGTTGAACCTCACACCATTGGCCTTGGCCCATCGGTCCAGCCTGTCCAGATCCCTCTGTAGGGCCATCCTACCCTCAAGCGGATTGACACACCCACCTAGCTTAGTGTCCTCTGCAAACTTACTGAGGGTGCACTCGATCCCCTCATCCATCGACAAAGATATTAAACAGAACCGGCTCCAATACTGAGCCCTGGGGAACACCACTTGTGACCAGCCACCGACTGGATCAAACTCGATTCACCACCACTCTTTGGACCCAGCCTTCCAGCCAGATTTTTACTCAGAGTACACCCATCCAAGCCATGAGCAGCCAGTTTCTCCAGGAGTCATTGAAGCCTTTACCAAAGCCTCCAAACTACTACACTCGCAGCTAAGGGAAGGATGAGGAGCGCACCTCCTGCAACTTCACATCTCCAAGACAGGAGATTCCTCCATTCTCAGATAAGAAGTGGATCCCAAGAGGAAACATTGGAGCCTGCTGGATAGGACACCCCTCCAGCAGAGTGGTTAGCCACCGGTCTCACCATCCTCACAGGCAGTTCACGTGTCTGAAGATGGAGTGACCAGCTGTTGGATGGAGCCTTCCCCATCAGCATGCTGCTTTTTTGGGTCCTTGCTCTGAGCCAACGCAGCTCGCTACCCACACTGCAGGCACCACACCGAGCAACAGGTTATGGGTTGGACTTCCCATTTTTATAGGAACTGGCCCCAGATGTCAGTTTACCACCCGCTGCCTGATGTGGGTCTGAAACCGGCTTAAGCAGACAGTCCTAAAGGTCCGAAATGAAGATGAATTTTCTATTTAAAGACCAAGTGATCACAGCTACTTGACACCAACGGTGCTCAGATGCTCTCAGCAGCCTAGAAGAATTTATAGCTCAAACTTGCTTCAGATAACTTGAGTCCAGTCCAAGAGCCTGCCGTGCATCTGAGGACCAGCAGAAGCTTTCCTCTTTCTTTCTTTTTTTTTTTTAAGAGGGAAGTTACAAAAAAATCCCCATGTTTCCTGAAACAGTGCTACAAGAGCTTCAAATTAACAAGGCCCTTACAATACAAATAACTCCCAAATATCGCATGGCGTTCTCCCCCCTCACTCACCCCCACTTGCCTGTGCTGGAAGTTTCTGGAGGTCACAGGCTTTGAACTGCCACAATGACTTTTTAAATTCATTAAGGTCAACGAAATATGCTACAGAAGTTATGGCAACTTGTGCAAAAATAAAATTAGAAGCCTGGAGGGCAGCAGGGACTGATGCGACTTCCCCAGAAGCACATGCAAAAAAACACCACACAAGGGAGAACATATCCTGAAGAGCCAGCATCACAGATGGGCTACAGCCAACCATTCTAGGTCGTTCTTACCACTTCGTTTTACCCTATATCCCATGGCTTAATACAAGTGGCTGGGTCTTGTCTCTGCCTCTACAATTAATTTTTACATATGCACAAACAACATTAAGTACACGCAAAACCACCCATGGTCGTCACGACTGCACTGTTTGCCAAAGGACAAGAGAGTCTCATCCTCCATTAGTAATTGAAGGCAATACAAGTCTTATTGGAACTGAGAGAAAAGTCAGTCCATTTTATTAGTGCAACATTTGCTTTATTATCTCCAACGACCTTCAAAACAAACACCGATATGACAGAGAAACAAAACAAGTTCAAAGGCACATAGCCATGGCAGTTTTCCTTAATTAATCAGTAAAGCCTAGAACAAAACAAACCCGTTTGGAATCAGCTTTACACAAGATCCTAGATTTTATCAAATGTTTCAGCAGGGAGCTGCAGCAATGAGATACATCCGCTGGAAATTCTGCGATTCCCCCCCTCCTTCTACACTGTTCTATTTTAACAGACAAAATTGATTCTGCTCAGTCAACCACCACAGCTGTATTAGCTCCACCGAGTACAATGGGTCACCCGAAATGTTGCTCTAGCTGAAAAAATCCAGACAGCATCAGGAAAAGCAATGTTAAAAAGCTGCTTATTGTACAAAAATCTGGAATAAACACCATAATTTTAATCCTTCAAGCACACGCCAGCGAGAGAAGGGAACATCCATTTCAGAAGCAGACGTAGGCAACGCCTGGTTTATACTGCTTCGGTAAAATAAATACTCAGTTCTCCATATATGAAGTGACCAACTGTCATTTGTTCTTTTTAATAAACCCTTATTTTATCGAATATAAACAGGTTTTGATTATTTAGCTAAAGAAAAAAAAAAAGCCTTCCTCCATCTGTTCAGTCTTACTGGGTTTTAGACAGTTTTAAGCACTCGAAACACTGACGACGGCATTTGGACAAGCCCTGATCATAGAAGAACACGACGCTACCGTGCTCGGTACGGAGCCACCGTTTATTAAGGCCCATACTTTGCTAAATAGTTAAAGGAAAAGGTAAGATAGTTCCCCCAAAGGATAAATAAAGCTAGGAAAAATAAAAATAAAAATCAGCCATCATCCATACAGATTTACCTCCAAATACTCTGGGTTAAGATGAAGCAAAAAAAATTTCAAGGAGTTTTTGGGAGAGCTAAACTACAACAGGACTTGCAGAATTTGAGAAAGGTGAGTTGGTAGCTTTAATAGCCAGCTAGAGTACAGCTTTCCCACCCCCAAAAAGCATTGCAAAAAAAAAAAGCACTTGTAACAAAAATGCCCATTTCCTTTTGGGTTTTCATTTTGTTAGAAAAAGCTAGGCATCAAAGCTGGTTTACTTACAAAAAAATCACATGAAAATTCAAAGTCACTTTGGTAAAGTGCTGCAGAGATTCATAACAGGATCAAATACTACTTAAAGTGTGTTTAATTTTCCTTTAAGAAGTCAGGAATGAAGATCAGATTGAATTCAGAAAAAAAATAGCCAAATAAGAAAAAAACCCACAAGTGTTATTTGAGCCTGCATTCTCCTATCTGGTTGCCTCAGAGTTCATGAATAAGTGTTTTGTATCCCTCTGTAGCAAACAAGTGAAGAACAGATGGTATTAGGTCTTAAGTTACTCCTTCCTTGATAGTTTAAGCAACATGTATATTCCCATAATACGGCATTTCATTTTACCCATTACTCCCACTGCATATTTAACCACCATATTACACAGCCGTTATGCTGCATTAACACAATACAGAAAAATTATTTTCCAGTAAATCACTTACAAAATCTGATCGTGTACACTGACAACTGATACGGATCAAAATGCACATGCACTTATACGGAAGATTCTGGAGAAGGAAGAAAGAAATCCCAGCAGCTCTGGAAATGCACTTATTTGGAATAACGCTGTAGCCACAATGGGGTTAGACAGGCAACAGCGTGTTTAATAGGGGTAATTTTTTTTTTTCTTAAAAAAAGCATTGTTGGGATGACAGTGAACTGAAAACCCAGGTATGTAAGACCATTCAAGCCTGAAATGGGGCATCTTCCAAAAAGAAAATCCAAGATGAGTACAATTAGATGAGTTTACTTATTTCTTTTTCTTTCAGGGATTGTGTAAAAAGGGATATGCGATGTCATTTCACTGTATGTATTTAGAGTAAGCCAAGGCACTGCTAACAGCACAACTGTCACTCGAGAAAGTTTCTGGTACACATTTATTGCCAGCTGATGTAGAACTCAGACTGAGCTCATCAATCGCTACGGACGACTGGTGGCAACTAAGACGCTTCCTAAGGCTGAGAGGTGTTCAGCGAGAGCCTGTGTCCACAGCACAGGTGACGGCAGGAGACACAGGACTTGCGACCCTCTCCTTGCACCAAATTCTCAGTGTCTTTTACATGGGAATGATCATCTGCAAGGAGAAAGTCAGAAGGACAGCTCAGAAGCTAATTCGTCATGGACGAAATTCCCAACAAGCAAGCTGCTTTGGATACCAAGCTGTGTGGAACGGTTGACATGATGGAAGGGAGGGACGCCATCCAGAGGGACACCTGGGCAGGCATGAGAGGTGGACCTGTGTGAACCTCATTAAATTCAACAAGGCCAAGTGCACAGTCCTGCACATGGGTCGGGGCAATCCCAAGCAGAGCTCCAGGCTGGGCAGAGAATGGATGGAAAGCAGCCCTGAGGAGAAGGACTTGGGGGTGTTGGTGGATGAGAGGCTCAACATGACCCAGCAATGTGCACTGGCAGCCCAGAAAGCCCCCGGCATCCCGGGCTGCATCCCCAGCAGGGCGAGGGAGGGGATTCTGCCCCTCTGCTGCACTCTGGGGAGACCCCCCTGCAGTGCTGCCTCCAGCTCGGGGGCCTCAGCACAGCAGAGACATGGACCTGGTGGAGCGGGGCCAGAGGAGGCCACAAAGATGATGCAAGAGCTGGAGCCCCTCTGCTGGGAGGACAGGCTGGGAGAGTTGGGGGGGTTCAGCCTGGAGAAGAGAAGGCTCCGGGGAGACCTTAGAGCCCCTTCCAGTGCCTAAAGGGGCTCCAGGAGAGCTGGGGAGGGACTCTGGATCAGGGAGTGGAGCAATAGGGCAAGGGGGAATGGCTTTAAACTGAAAGAGGGGAGATTTAGATGAGATATTAGGAAGAAATTTTTCACTCTGAGGGCAGTGAGCCCCTGGCGCAGGTTGCCCAGAGAAGCTGTGGCTGCCCCATCCCGGGAGGTGTTCAAGGCCAGGTTGGACGGGGCTTGGAGCAACCTGGGCTGGTGGGAGGTGTCCCTGCCCAGGGCAGGGGGGTTGGACCTAAATAAACTTTAAGGTCCATTCCAACCTAAACCGTTCTATGATAAACATTATACCAAAAGGAAGCATGGACTTGATTTCTTTGAAGGACGGTGAGATTTTCATCAGGGATATGGGAAGCTGCTTATGGTTTGCAGATTGGTCCCTTGCTCTGGAATGGATTAATCTAATACATAGAACAGGCTCTACTTTGCATTTGATGTGGAAACCAAATTTAGAAAGATCTACAAGTACTCTTCGAGAAAAGAGGTGTGGAGAATGAGGGTGCACGCCTTGCTTTTTACATACCGAACAGATCACACTTTCACCAACTGATCAAAGCCTTTTTCTTATTTGCTCCGCAGAAATGAAATGGGGGCAAAGAGGAGCTAAGACTCCTCCCTCTCTAAATATAAAGAAAAGTCATCATAAATTTGAAAGTATCTATCATCTTGCGGTTTTAAGACCTGGTCCAGACACCACCACAGAAGAGGCTGTGGCCATTCATTCTTTAAGATGTTGCAGCAAATATAATCATAAAACTCACATGTAATTGTAAAACCTGCATAAAGGCAGGTTTCTCATCTCAGAGCAGGTAGGAGAACAGTAGGAAAGTGAGTTGGTTCCTCCATTTCAGAATAGCAACAGGAATAGCAAGACACTAGATGAAGGTTGTTTCTAGCTGACTTCTCAAGTCCATGGAAAAAAACCCCAACTTTTCCCTTCCTTGCCCAGCTGGGTTTCAGGCATTGGGAATCAGCATTGGGGTAGCAGCCATGTTTTCTAACAGGCCCATATCACTTCAGGGAAATAATGCATTTCCTGATGTAACTTCAATTTCACATGTACAAACTTAACCAAAAGGAAAACCGGTCCTGCTTCTGCATGACCATTTCGGATCTTCTCCAAACTTTATTTGCATAAACCCCTCCTACTTCACAGCAATGAAGATCTCTCTTCCACCAGCAGTGCCGAGTGTCATACATCTCACATGACGTGCCTTTGGCTGCCCTTTTCTTATGCCTTCAGGCTGCCTGGGTATCATGCATCAGTGCTTACTTTATATGTTTTCTGGCCAGTCTGACCTAGCACCCAGCCTACGGAAGACGCAGGTAAGCATCCTGCTGCCGGCGATCAACAGTATCTCACGGCAAGTCTAAAAACCTGGTCCTTACAGGAGAGCCTCTACCCACCCAAGGATCACCCTTCCCAACCTCTGCAGCACCTCTGATCTCTCCCAGCATGCAGGAATCCCCATAACTCCAGGAACCAACAGCCAAATTGTTATCGCCGCCTTTCTTTTAGCGCATCATTACCAGCGCCACCGAGCTTTCTTCAGACCTCCGTTACGCCCTACGCACAAACCCAGGCAGCAATGAGACCATGAATGTAAGCATGTCACACCCCCAAGTCAGACGGTGTATCAAGCACAAACATTACTAAGACAACAGCTTGCAACATCGACTTTTTCCCCCCCCCGTCAGCTGTGGACAAGAGATGACCAAAGGGACCAGAAATACCCTTCACACCAAGTTCTGCTTTTATTTTAAGTCACTTCCTCGTACTGCAACTGGACCCTACACATTTAGCATGAGGAGTTTAACCAGGATTAAAAGAGCATGCAACCAACTTTTTGGCAAAACATACTCAAAAGCAAAAGAAAGGCGTCTTGTTCGATTCAAAGGCAGAATCTGAAGTCTGACCCAGCTCTACTTCATTTACTGAATTTGAGAAGCAGTCTATTAATAGTTCACTACTGTATGCCTATCCTGCTTCTCCATGTCAGGGAGCAGCTATACTAACACACACCAGTGACACGGGCACGTGTTTTCCTACTGACACTCTACAGCTGAGCTAAACCAATTGTTTAAATTTAAACAGAAGTCACTATCTCGAGAATTAACTCGAAACAGGCAAAATTAGTCTCAGTTAATTTAATATGAGCACACAGCAGTATCAGATTCAAGCTTTCAGACACAGTCTCTCTCCTTTCTTCTCCCAGATTTTCTAAATTATTCTGTTCATTTACACTACAAAGTTTACCCAGCCAATAAATTAACAGCGTTGATAGTAATCGGCTACTATTTCGACATCAGCCAACAAAAGCCAAAGTACCTCACCAGTGAAAATCCTGAAAACGTTACCTTTTTCAAAAAGAAATCCCCTGGATCCTTGGTAGAGGCATAGGACATCCTCCTCCTCCTCCCACATAATTTAACTCCGCGCAATTTAACTTTGCCAGAAGTGACTTGCCAGCTCGAATAAAGTGAACTTGCCCTAACGCTGTCCATTTTACGAGCTCCCACTTTTAACCACACAAATGTCTCCACTTACACAAAAACACAAGCCATGGACCTTTGGTATCGCTTTGAACAGTTATCGCAGATCTTCTAAGTGGACATAGAATGGAAAATAAGGCTTACAAATTTAAGAAAATATTTACGCAGACATCATAGCCTTCTCTCAATACATAAGGTAACACGCTTAGAAATAATCCAGATGCTTCTCCTCCCTTCATCCAGTCGCCAAACTAGAAATCTCACTTCAAGGAGAGTTTATCAGCCTTCAAAACAAAAATTAGCGAGTTCACATAGGTCTAGCATTAATGATTTTTAAATGCCCTTTTTCTTCACCTTACATTAAAACAAAGTCTAATCTCACCTTGTACTTCTAGAATATTCATGCCCTACTAAAATCAGCCAGCTATCGGCCAATCTGGACAGGCTTCTCGTTTAAGGAATAAAAACTGAGATCAAGAAAATACATTATCTGTTCCCATATTAATACTGCATATGAATCAAATGAAAGATATGTTCAGAAACGCATCCACATTTAGAACTTCATTTCCAGTTAAGACCTGTGCCCTCCAAAAATTTGAAACTCCTGAATATCTGAGCGACTTAAGACATACAATGTACTTTCACCTTCTTTCTTTGGTTCAGGCAGTTTGAAAAGATTGGCAATGACATAAAAATGAAGTAGTGCTATAGAACTATGAAGTAAAACACTTATGATGTACAGATAATTAAGTTTTTCCCTACACAACTACACCACCAGAAGCTTGGCAAAAAAAGCCGCAGGTGTGGGGAGTAAGAAATCACCACCTTGGAGCTGCTTGTGGCTGTTTTAGCATCCCAGCCCCCTTGCTTTGGTGGCCATTTGGAAAATGCGGTCAGAGCTATTCTAATACTCACGATTTCTAATTTCAGCTATACAGGCAGGGAAGGAGAACTGACCTCTGCCCATCCTTCAACTCTTACATAGCTCCCCAAATACCTCTAATACCCAATACCTGAACTGAACTCCATCCCAGGGAGCATCAAGGTCTCCCACACATTCTCATGCAGAGCACCTGGAGGCCAAGTATCCTGAAGAAACCAGCATCCACCACCGGTACGGTACGCAGGGTGGAGAACAAGTCTTGGGCAACTGGTGGAAAAAGCCTGGCTTCCCTGCGGTGTTCACCAACAGGCATCTCCCACCTCCCCACCACAGGTACAGCAGCAGCAGGGTAAGACAATCCACATTGACAGGCTGAGAGAGTTGGGGGTGTTCAGCCTGGAGAAGAGAAGGCTCCAGGCAGACCTTATAGCAGTCTTCCAGTATCTGAAGGGTACATACAGGAAAGCTGGAGAGGGACTTCTTACATGGGCATGTAGTGATAGGATGAGGGGGAATGGCTTCAAACTGGAAGAGGGGAGATTTAGAATAGATATCAGGAAGAAATTTTTCACTCTGAGGGTGGTGATCCCCTGGCGCAGGTTGCCCAGAGAAGCTGTGGCTGCCCCATCCCTGGAGGTGTTCAAGGCCAGGTTGGACAGGGCTGGGAGCAACCTGGGCTGGTGGGAGGTGTCCCTGCCCAGGGCAGGGGGTTAGAACTAGCTTAAGTTCTTTAAGGTCCCTTCCAACCTAAACCATTCTGTGATTCTTTATCTTCAACAAAGAAAACTAAAATTAAGTACAATCGAACAGAAGCTCAGTATTCAGAGTCCAAGCAAGAACCATAACGTACAATGAGGTCTTCGCATTTGAGATAGTACCGGGTTTGACTCATCTGCATTTTCCCTACATGCTCCCAAAGGGAAATAGGATGGGGATTTTAAAACCATTCATCTAACAAAAAAGATTATTTGGCTCGCCAACAGTAGATTGGCAAAAGCATATACTCCTTGTTCATGACCCAACATTTTACTTAAGAGCGCAACACTGAAATACTGTTATGCTGAAGCCTCACCACACAGCAATTGTATGCCACCAATTAAAATTAATTATAGCTGTTGAAAACCTTAGAATGCAAACCCTTCCAAACTGCGAGGGCAAGCTAATCCTGCTCCAGTACTTCAGTTTCAGGAAGGAACAATAAACTGAATTTCTAGAATTTGACTATCGCTTTCACGTCTTCCCAGACAGGTCTCAAGCCCACATCTAGTTTGGTTAGCACTGGGATCCTACCCTAATCCAAGCCGTGATTTCGGTTCTGAACCCTAAAGCCATCTTTTGAATGGCATAAAACCACTGAACAAGAATGGCTCGCGAGGTCTTTGTACAGACAGACAAAAAAAAAAAAGAGACAGAGACACACAGGCAACAGTACAACCGGGGTGAAAAAAGTGCTGACCAAGGACGGAGGATTAATGCCTGTGCGGAACCTCAACACTGCTAGTTTTTAACTCTCGGGCTCTAAAAGCAACAAGCAGGAGTGTGTCTCCAGAAGCCGGACAAAGTACAACTTTGTTGCAATTTTTTCTTTTTTTTTTTTTTTGCGAAAAAGGCTCCGGGATGGGTTGCGATGGTGTGAGACTGCAGAGGAAGTCGTGTTCTCCCCAACGGCATGGCGATGACAGCTTCCGCTCAGTCTTCTGCTACGTATATCTGAACTTAAAATTTCTACAGAGAAAGAGACAAACGGGGGCATATCTAACTGGCACAGCTTACGTAAAAATGTGCAAAACGCCGTGAATAAAGCGATTACCTGTCAGCCCCCTCTGAATGTTTTCCCACTAAAACTCCCCAGCTGAAGAGCACACTGTCCCTTGATTGGGACAAGCCCAGGACATCTCACACCTCCTCCCTACTGCTTCCTTCATGCAGACTCACCCCAAGAGCACAGACTTTAATCCCACGGTGATTAAAGCCTTTTTGTCATTCAGACCATCTCAACCCACCCCAAAGCACCGGCTTTCAAAATTCACATACCATCCATCTGCTACCAGGCCTCCGGCATCACCTCCACGGCAGCAGTGTTTAAGGAGGACCACCAGCCCTCGCTCCTACGGATTCACCCTAATTTCTCTACAGCAAATAATAGAGGTTTCTTTCTACAATTAAAGGCCTGAAACAAATTCTGTACTAAATTGAAAATATCTAGTAGTAAGATCCGATTTAAGCTGAAGCACATATAATGGCAACCGGGGGAATTTATTACGGATGGTTTCTTCACATGCGGTCGGTTCAAGAATTCCTAAGCAAGTGCAACTAGGAATAAGAAAACCAACCAGCAGGTAAGCTTCATACTGCAATTTTGCCTTCCCAGTCTCTTCCTTAGGTGTAAATGACCCAAACACTGGAATTTCAGTACACTGTGTTCTCCAATCCATTCGGCAGTCTTTTGCAAAGCTATTCTGTTAGAGGAAATAGGTTGAAAATACATCTATTTCCATTGCCCTGCTCGAGCAGAGCAAGAAGATTTGGCAACACGATGGATTCCTGACTGGTGCTCTGGCTCTGCGGCGACCGAGCTGCCCTGCGCTGCCCAGACAGACAGCGGGACAGCATCGGCCCCTTCTTACGGACAAACCCTCCCCCCTGCCAGCACCCCGCTTCTCATCCGAAACCAACATCAGGCCACCAAAGGAAAAACCTTCCGCGCCCAGCTCCAAGCCCAAGGCAGACAAAGCCCAGGCTCTCCTCGGCAATCCCCCAGCTCCCCCCAGGACTCCCTCCAGGCAGGGGGAGAGGGGGTAAACCCCTCACCGCCCACCCTGCGGCTCCTGCGCTCTGGGCCTTACCTTGCCCAACTGCTGCAGCTCTATATTTCGCCTTTCTGGCTAATAAAAGCCAGGGAACACGCGATGACGAAGACTGAGAAGCGCTGCTCGTTAAGGAAGTAGTACTGCAGTGAATTATGATTATATCGTGTAACGAAATCGTTAGGGAACACAGATGTGGCTGCACATCCGTCCCCAGGATGGCAGGAGGGATTTACAAACAGGTTGGGCCAACGTTAAAAAATAACCCATCAGGAGCTCAGGCTTATCACATCACGGTATTTCCACGCCGTTCGCCGAGGCCGTAAGGCTCCGTCAGCCAGTGGGAATTTAAGGCCCCCAAATTCAAACCAAGAGTTAAATTGTCTCCTTCCCACCAAAATTACAGAGCCACTCAGGCTAAGTAATAGCTTAAGATAAAAAATAAAATCTGTCTTTGTTTTGTTGTGGTTTTTTTTTCTTAGCTAGGTGTCACTCAAATGGATGCTAACAAAAATGAGGTAACAGACGCTAAAAGCTTCACAAAGAAAAAAAAATTGAGCATATACTACTGTCCTTTTTATAGAAGGAAGAATATAAAAATCACTATGAAAGGCCAACAGCTCCATCCACAACCAGCAAAAGACAGTATCTAAACCCTCTCTCTTTAGATATCACAGGATGACTTCACTCTGAAGATTTAGAACTCAAAACAGGCCTTTTATTTAAAAATCTTCCTTTTAAAAGGCATTTCGATAGACAGCTCTTTGACCTAACTGAAGCGCTAGTTGACGATGCCTAAAAAAATCACGATGCCTAAAAAAAAAGGCGAGCGCTCGGGCGCTTTGGGAGGTTTGATTCACGAGAAGCTGGCGACAGCCACAATTTCCGAGCCGGGGAAAGGGCGAGCGAAGGGGCAGCAGATCTTCAATTTTTTTTTCTTTTGTTGTTTTTTAAAGAGCATAAATGCTCTTATATTCGCAGCGGAAGGCAAGTTCCCCCCTGCAAATGCGCTCCCGCTTCATTTACGTTGGGCGTCCTTTTTAACAGGGACCTGCTGCTCCACTCGGGCTACATCAAGGCGCTGCTTTCTGAGGCGGATGGGGTAGGGGCAAGAGAGGAGCTCCGTCCAAGCTCTCGCGGGGCCGCTTTGCGCATTCGGGCGAGCGCGACTCGTGACCTTTCTATGCAATATGACAGCTCCCGTGGCACCCCCGGCAGCCAGACGGCAGGGCCGAGAGGGTTAAGCCGGGGAGGAGTGTACATAAGGTGGTAGATGCGGAGCCAATGAGGATATTGCGCTATAGTTAGACACTGGATACTAAGCGAGGGTGACTATAAAGGCTGCTCGAAGCTGAGCATCTGGAGATGACACCCGCATGTCGCCCTTAGCTCCCAGGCTTACAAAGCAGAAAAAAAATAATAATAAAATAAATAAAATTAAGCGCCACAGGAGGATCAGCTCGGCTTACCTGGAGTTCACACCACGCAACTTCCACCCACGTCTCGGTGTCCAGCCCCTTGTAGACCGTTTTGAAGGATCCCCTGCCGAGTTCAATATCAAACTTTAGGAACCTGCCGTCCAGCGAGGTGGCAACCGCCTTCATATCCGCCTCCTCCTCGGGCTCCTCTTTCTTAGCCTTGCCCTGATCCTTGGCAGCCTCCGAGGCCTCTTTCCTCTCCGCATCTCTGCCCCCTTCCTTCTGCTCCTCGGCCCCCGCCGCTCCGCCCGGGGCCGCCGGCGCCGCCTGGGGGGGTCCGGGGGGCTCCGCCTGCGGGCGGCCCTCCTCGGCGGCCCCGCGCCCCGCCGCCGCCCGCTCCGCGATTATCCTCCTGGTTTTCGGCAGCAGGATGATTTTCCTTTGATGTTCCGACTCGGGCAGGTCGAAGGCGGGTTCCTCCTGGTCCGAGTCCACCACGCTGCGCCGCAGGAACCGCTGGTGGACCATTTTGGGATGCCCGGAGCAGGCCGGGCGCAGCGGCGGGGCAGGGGCTCCCGGGGCTCCCGGCACTGCGGCGGCCGCGGGGCCATCAATATTCATGCTCCTCTCCGCAGCCGGGGGAGCGCCGGGCTCGGCTGTCGCTGGAGCCCCGCCGCCGCCGCCTCCTCCTCCTCCTCCTCCTCCTCCCCGCCGAGGTGCCGATCTGGCATCGCCCCCAGTTTCCATGAGGTCTGAGCTTTCCGCGCCCGCCGCCGCCGGGCTGGGGGGAGTCACGGCGCTCCGTGCCCGCTGCGAGCCGCCCCACCGCCACCTGCCAGGGGGCAAAGGCAGAGAGCAGCGCCCTGAGCCACCGGCCCGCACCCCCCCCCCCC
>VUYV01000197.1:400194-476349 GCA_008711295.1 Anarhynchus alexandrinus | reverse complement strand
CGCCCCGCATCGCCCCGCATCTCCCCGCACCGCCCTTCACCGCACCGCCCCGAACCGCTCCTCACCGCTCCGCATCTCCCCGCACCTCCCCGACCCGCACCACACCACTCCACATCTCCCCGCACCGCACCGCCCCGACCCGCACCGCTCCGCTCCACATCTCCCCGCACCACCCCGACACGCACCACACATCACTCCGCACCGCCCCGCATCTCCCCACACCACCCCGCACCACTCCGCATCTCCCCACATCGCCCTGCACCACATCGCTCCGCACCACCCCGCATCTCCCCGCACCTCCCCGACCCACACCGTATCGCCCCGCATCTCTCCACACCACCCTGACACGCACTTCGCCGCCCCGCGTCTCCCCGCACCACCCTGACACGCACCGCACTGCATCACTCTGCACCGCCCCGCATCTCCCCACACTTCCCCGACCCACACCGCATCGCCCTGCATCCCCCCGCATCCCCCCACACCGCTCCGCACCACTCTGCATCGCCCCAGAACGCCCCACCATGCGCCGCTCCGCATCTCCCCGCACCACTCTGCATCCCCCCGCACCACTCTGCATCCCCCCGCACCACTCTGCATCCCCCCGCACCACTTCGCCCCACACCACTCTGCATCTTCCCGCGCCGCACCACCCCACACCACCCCGCACTGCATCTCCCCACACTGCCCCGCATCGCCCCACACTACAGCATCGTCCCATCCCGGGGGGTGGGGCTGCACCCAGCAGCCGCTAATTCTCGGGGGTGATTAAACATACCAGACCGTACAGACATACTATATGTTTTAGCAATTAAAATTTAACTAAGTAATAAATAATGAAAAAAATAATGAGGAGGCTCACCAGGTAATCCCTCCCCAAGATTTCTGAAGGAAGTTGGCTGCCACGCAACCGTGATCAGTTTTTCTTTTAATTAATTCATTCTTAGTTAAGGATGTTTTAAAAAAAATAAATAAATAAGAAAACAGGTGGTTCTTTTAAATAGAATAGCCGGTGGTTTAATTCTTAAAAAACCACGGTTGATGACTAATAATTCACTGTTATACATTCGCTCTTTCGGTGGTTTCATTTTCAAAGTGTTCACCTCTATCGGCTATTCCCGGGACTCGCGATTGTGGCATTAAACACCGGTGTGCCCGATGTATGGAAATACCGAATCACCTGCCGTTAGTTCTGCATGCTCGGCCCTTCTCCTTCCCCAGGGAGAGGCTTAATAAACAGAAAGCCGTACGGCGCTGCCAAGAGAAAAGCAGGGAAGGTTAAGAGCCCTGACACTTTCTCCTAATTATTACATAAACTTGACCTAGAACTCTCTTCCCAGCTAGAGAAATTCCCGCCGCCGTGTCGAAAACAGGACAAGATCCAGGCTAATGAGATGACTAAAAGTAGCAGGCGACGTTTCACCCAGCGGGTGGACAGAAGAAAATGGGGAATATTCTAGAGCCCACCAAACACCAAAACCTGCAATCAAGAAAAATATGGGTGAAAAAAAAAAAAAGACTTAATTCCCCCACTTACTTTCCACTGTCAGGCCTTCTTGGAGGAAGGCAAGTATCTACCCACCCACGGGGGAGGACAGCGTCACACACCAGCCTCGGGGGGCCACACGGGCACTGCCGCGCTGCACCGGGGGCTCCCAGCCGGTCCTCAGCGCTGGGCAAAGGAAGCAAGAGCCGGCCTCACGTCGGCAGAGTCGTCTCTGGTGGTTGTTGGGCTGTCCTATGTTGAGACGGTGCCTACTGCTCTCCCAGTGTCCATTTGGCTACTGAAAAATTAATATAATTTTCACGTGTCCTGGTTTGAGTGACACAGGACTAATTTCTCTTCTAATGCCTGGGAAAACTGCACTTTTAAAAGACTCCAGTGCCTGAATTTGTGAAAATATTCCTAATATCCAATATAGAACCATAGAATCGTCACGGTTGGAAGGGACCTTTAAGATCATTGAGTCCAACCATCGACCTAACGCTGCCAAACCCACCACTAACCCATGTCCCTCAGCACCACGTCTGCCTGTCTTTTACATCCCTCCAGGGACGGCGACTCCACCACTGCCCTGGGCAGCCTGTTCTGATGTTTGGTAACCCTAGATAGAGAATCGTTCTTTAGCCTTCAGACACTGCCTGTCCCAGCCTTCCCGGGTGTCGGTGACCACTGTGGACACGGCTGCTGGAGAGACATTCAGCGCTCGGTTCTCTAATGTTCTCTGTCCACAGGGTGGACTTCAAGGAAACCTAAAGGTAAAGACTGGCACAGTCCCCATATCTACCATTTAGCCAAAGACCCCTCAGCCGATGGGAACAGAGCCCTACAAGCTCCTTAGGTATTTTATTGGGTTTCCTCTCCCTGCCTCAATTCACCCAGAACAGAAACAGGTTATTGTTTCTTCTGCCGTCCTGCTTTCAGCTCCGTGCGAGCCAGCAGACAGACGGACAGATAGATAAGGGTATGCTTTATTACCAAAGGGCATGAAAAAAGATAAACAGTTACAGTTTTCCCGATAGAGCATCACCAGAGCAAGCTGGAAGGAGATCCACCACCGAGGGCACGCTGGTGTGCAGGCGGCATTGTAAATTTTAGCACATTTCAACAAAAAGGTGGTGAAGGTGCTGCTGCAGCCGGAGCGACCTTCATGAAGCCTTTGAGTTGGAGAACCGTTCTCTGTAGGTACGAGAGCCAACCTGCTCATCCCCTGGATGAAATTCTCTCGCCATGCAAGAAGCTGAAGGAGCCGCACGTCGCCCCCGGAGCACAGATGGGTGTTTCCACTCGATGAGCACATTAAGACCCTTCTGTCCGTGACCCCCCTCACCGCTCCACCGACTGATGTCAGGAACAGTCAGCCACTGACCAACCCCGAGCAGGACAGCGTGTCCGAGTTAATAGCTAGCCTTGTTTTTAAAAGGAAGATGAAAGAACCATTTTCTCCTAATAACAGCCATTATTTTCTTTCCGTATTTGTTAGTTCTGAGTGAGGAAGTTAAGCCCAGTTCTCCGTGTTAACAGTTTGACTCTCAGGTTCTCAGATGCTGAGAAATTTTTTACTTGTTTAAAATAAATGTTCACAGGGGACTGTGGAAACATTTACATTGGCCTCCAGTTTTCTATCCACTTGTTTTTTATGTAATTTATAACTCAATTAACAACAGGTCAAATACCTATTGAGAGCTACTTTCAGTTGCAACCAGGGTGTGCTCTTACCACTGCACGTGTGCTACTGGCCCTGATGTAGAGTTATATATTAATTGTGTTTTCTTTAATAATAATAATTTAAAAACCCAGTTTCACAACATATTCTCCATTAGGTCATCTGTATTCTGTTCTAACGATTTGTTTATAGATACAATAGTTCAAGTCGTCGAGTTAATACAAACGTATCGCAAATGCGTAGAAAAGACTCTCTGCGTGCCAAAATGACGGAGGCTGTTGGGGAACCCACCTCGCAGGTACAGCGGGGCAGGCAGCGAGGGGTGGGCAAGGGTCATGGTTTGAGGAACCCACGACAGTTTAGTGTCGTTCAGACAATTATTCTATCACCCAATGTCCCCTCCCCATCTGGGAAGGGGAATCGGGAAAAAATGAGGAAACCGGAGAGCTGAAATATAAACAGATTTAATAGGATAAGACTAAATAATTAACATTAATAACACTAAAGAACCAATATTGATCCCAACACCAATATAAAATACACAAGTATTATCCTCAGCCCATTCTATCCGTAGAAGCTGTGCACTCCCAGCAGTGACAGCCGATGTGGGACACTGCGAGTGCTGCGGCTTCAGGAGGAAGGGAAGGGCTCGGGGCTCCGGCACCGGGGCAACTGGATCAGCCATCATAGAAGAGAGCGCTTCTCAGCAAACTCTCTAATTTCTGTGAAATGTGCCGTGCATGGTATGAAATACCCCTGTTGGCAGCTTGGGTGCAGTGCCCGCGTCTCGCTCCTCCTCATCCCTGCACCTGGTGAGCTCAAAAACACCGGGACCTTGAAACCCGCACACCATAGCTGGCTATAGAGTAAATATTTTCACAAATTCGGACACTGGAGTCTTTTAAAAGTGCAGTTTTCCCAGGGATTAGGAAAGAAATTAGTCCTGTGTCACTCAAAGCAGGAGAGCAAGACGTGCATCACCCACCTCAGGAAGGGATAAACTCCACTCATCTTTGTTTGCCCTCAGCTGTGACACTGGTACAGCAGATCGTTCTGACATGCATGACAATCTCCAACACTGTTCTGTGTTTTTAATTCTTACAGATTTTAAGAGAGCTTATACAGCCCATAACAATATGCCATAATATTACCTCTCAGGTTCCTTAAAATAAACAAACTTAATGGTGCTGCCAAGAAGTTACGGACAGTATCTTCATTGCTGTATGGATTTATTGAGGTGTGTTCCCTGCGCCCTGCCCAAGAAGCAGCTCTGCCCCAGGGAGCTGTGCTGAGTCCCCCGAAGGGCAGCCGAGTCAGCAAAGTGGCAGTGTGCACTTATTTTGCATTTCTGTATGATTTACACGGAGCATCATCTCTCCACGCCAAGGCAGGGAGGTGAGGTTTATTTTTCAGACGGGCAGGCTATCACCTTTCCTGCCCCAAATCTGACCGATGATTAATCGTTGTTTTTGAATTACTGTGTAATTCAAAAGTTAGTATTTAATTATTTATCTGTTTTTATTTGCCAGGAAATGATGGCTTTGAGCCTGTGATAAACTCAAATGAAGTACCCAATTAATTTCCCAGTGCTTCTGCGTGGCCATGAGGGTTGCAAGAGTTCAAACAGCACATTGGTATTTTTTAAAAGCTCTCTCCCTCTTCTTGTGCCATTTTCTGCTGTGACCCCTGCAGTACATTTGAAATGAAAATAAAATAGACACAAATAGAGCAAAGTGAGGATTACAGCAAAATAAGGGACAGAGAAAAATAGAGCAAACCTTTGTTTCCCACGACTCTGCTTAGACAGTAGGCATCCGGCATTAGAAAGGATTTAGGAAGACTCATGGACACCTGTTAGTTACAACCTACCTACAAAAATAAAAGCAACAGATCTCACTTTTGGGTACGACACTCCAAGGGCTGAAGTTCCGATTCAGATGTCAAAATGCAGCATCCCCAGAACACCAGGTAGCATTCCTCTGACAATATTATTTGTCAGATAATCTAGAATAAAGAAAGTATGAGGTCAACATTCAAAATTAGGACTCAGTAAGATTTGTAGAGCAGCTAGTTTATATCTAACAACAGCTAGTTTAGATGGTAACAAAGTGGTGTAATATCCAGAACTCCAGGAGCACGTAATTAGCCAAGGTCCAAGTTCTGGCTTTATTGACCTGACTATTGATTTAAATGAAGGCAGGACCAGTGTGCGATACAATCATTTCCCTATTTAACTGTCGATCTGCTCACTGTTCACGTGCTTCCTGAGGAAAAGCACGCATTCAAACAAAGGCGAGGTCTTTCACCCAGGTACACGCACGCGCTCCCAAAACTCTGCAAGGGAAGATAAAACTTAAAATTTAAAATATTGTTTTAAATCTGAAAAACAAACCAAACATGACATGATTCTACCCATCTCTCATCCTGTATATCATACATACCAAGATCCGAAGCCCGTATTTTAACTTTTTCTTTAAAAAATTAAAACACGCTATATTTTATTGCTTTCAAGAGGAGAAGGGATGATTACCAATTTCGTTGGCAGCTAGGAATCAGCACCTGGTTCGTTAGAACTTACGGCACACTTTTGGTTTTACTTCCTTAGTAGGGATTTGGTGCGTTGTCAAGATATGCGGACAAGCGATTGTGTAATCGAAGAGTAAGTTTGCAAAACGATGTATGTGATAGCCAAATTCACTAAGCTCCACCAAGTGGCATAAGAGAGAAGGTGTTACCATAACGTCCGTGCGTTGGAATGGTTTCAAAGGCGATTGCGATCTCCTTTTAGCCTGCCGTAATTAAGTACGCAGCTACTTTTGTTCTCCAGCTGATACATGGAAGATGAGCAGGGCACTGGGGGGAAGATGCCCTGCAATATAATTACTATTCGTATAATATTCCGCTCGTGATCCTGCAGTACAAGTTCACTCACCCGTCCCTCCGGTTATGAGGTTAATTGTGCAAGTATCATGCTCCCGCAGAACTATTTGCAGAACCAGTGCCTCTGTGAACATACACATCTGGGACACAAACATCTGGTGTTACTCATTTTGATTCTGGCAGTGTATCAAGCAGGAGGTGCACTGTGTTACCGGCAGAGAAAACAACGGTGGCTCCTGCCCTGAAAGGTTTCCGACCCCGAAATTCACCTTTATGAAAACAGTAGGAGAAGTAGATAGCATGCGAGAGGGGCTGACAAAGACAACGGCCAAAGACAAGCGCCAACTGACAGTCTTGATCCTCAAGGGAGGAACGCCTCCAGAAGCCCTCCTCCATCCTGCTTTTCCACTCTGGTTTTACTAGACAGGTCTTAAGTTATGATTAGGTTGAGTCCAAAAGCTTGTCTGCTTTTTCCAGCTGTATCAGCTGATGTGATAAAGGCTACCATCTTCCCCCAGAAAAAAAAAAAACAACCAACAACCACCAAAACCCACCTTCATTGCACAGAACTCCAAGGATGTTACTTTTCGGTTCATTTAACAGCCTGTTTAATATCAATCCTAACACGGTGTTTCCCCCTCTCAGTGGATCGTTCAGAACTGCCGCGCTCCCCCAGCGCAGAATTTCCCGCGTTCAGAGGAACCAGACAGAAAGGCAGATCTCCGTTCTCGTTGCCACGTGTGCGGAGGTTGAGGCTGAACATACTACAGGAAAGCTCCCAGAACCCTGGGACATGTCACATGGTGATATTAATAATAAAAGGCCGTTAAAAGTGCACATAATACTCTTATCAGTAGTGCTTTTTGTTTGTTTTTTTTTTTTTTTAAGTGGACCATAAGATGTTATATAAGATGGTTTAAATTCTGAATTTAGCCTGGCAAACAAATCCGATAGACCTCCGGTGTGCCCAGGGCACAGAGGGAGAGAGCGCACTGGGAGAATAAAAGCAACAACTTTGGTTTACCGCGCAATTCCCCAGGCGACCGAATCAGTGCGATGCAGAACGTGGCAGCAGCAAGCGGGGAGGTGCTGAAGCTGCCGCTGCAGCCATCCGGCATCTCGGGACGCTGTTTTATAATCCCATCAGTCAGAGAGTGTTTGGATGGCAGCTCCCCTCGAGCCAGGGAAGGAGGGAAGGAAAAACTGACGGGGGGAAACCAAACAAAGGAAAAAGAGTGAACAAAATGCGGAGCAAAGCACATGAGAAAAATAGGTAATACCATCTTAAAGTATTAAGGTTAGGAACTACTAGGACCAGATTTGGATGTCTCGTTTGAGCACAGAATCCCATAAATAACTCCACTCTTTTCCAAAGATTTCTCTGCTGCGGAAGTGGGTCTTCAGCATCAGCAAAAATATTAGAAACTGGCCTCAAGAGATTTGACGCTTGGGGATTTTTAAAGGGGTTTGTATGAGCTATCGAGACTTGTACAGAGAACTTGAATAAAATGAGAAAACTGAAAGCCAGAAAGCCTGTGTTGACAATGCGATAACCGGAGGGAATTTGATTAACTGTCCTCCTCTCCGGATGGCAGCCTGTGGAATCTTGCCCTAAGCCAAAGTTATCTTCTAAGTTGGGCTAACTAAACCTTTATTCCAGACATATTTCAATTCTTATTCCATATAACATCTTATCAAGAAAAAAAACAAACATGGTCATCTTTGTTTATCAGTCTCTTATTAGTCAGACAAGAATGACTAAAGCTCAGCTAAACCCTGTGAGCTATCTAAAAATAATGTTAGATTTTAATCTTTGCCCAAGACAATCCAAGGTATTTTTCTCCCTCTCACATATTGCTTGTCTAAGTAATGTCAGGATTGACATTAAAAGAACTTCCCTAGCACAGAGGAAAAGCTATTACTATGTTCCCAAGGTTTAAAGATGAATGCCTTTTAATATAAAAGTTTCCTAGCAACATGTGTTCTTAGCCTAGAATGTATGCCAAAAGCGGTGATGCTTGCACTGTTGTCTCTATCCCTCTGTTTGAACCAGTCGCTCTGCTCTGTTGTCATCCTTGCCTTCACAACCCATAGTATCGCAGAACAGCAGTCGTCTTTTCCCAGGTTCAGCTTCTCACTGTCTCCCACTTTGGTCTTACGCATGACAATATCTACCCACCCTTGTCTAGTAACGTGTCTTTTCTGCCTTTCTCCATCGTTCTGCGGAAGCAACTCCTTTTTTTCTCACTGAATACCAGTCTCCCAAATATTTCTGGACCTCACATTACTCAGACTGTTCACTCTCCACTCCAGGGAGCTATTTTACCTGTGTTTGTAAAGCTGTGGACAGCTAAAGGATGCTCCCGGACCAGCGCCGTCCCTCATCCGCCTGCAGCACCACGTTTTCCAGCGTTGTTTATGGCCAGCAAGAGCACCTTCCACAACAGGAGCTACGTCCTGCACACAGAGAAATAAACACAGAAAAAGTCTTATCAAGCCCAATTTTTAATATTCCTGGGGAAGCAGGAAAGGAAAGGAAGGTGCGACCGACAGGATTTCCTAGGGTGCAATTTCCTCGTGAGCGTGAAACAACAGAGAAACTGGTCATGGCCAAGGAGAAGCCAAAAAGAAAAAAGCTATTGGCTACATGTCTGTTTTTTACTCTTTATCCACTCTATGGCGGAGCAAACGTATGTCACACCATCTTGTGGTGTTGTGTGCCACCATGTCTGCTCATGTTATCCTGCAGCTCCTTTGAAAGGGAAGCATGATTGAAAGGGTTGTGCCAGGTCACCAGGTCTTGAGGAAAGCCATGTGGTGCCTGGCTGCGCGGACCCAGGTCTGTCACAAACGGTTCTTCTCCTGCCCAGGAGCAGCCCCTGTCCGGGCCACCACACTCTCCATCCCAGGCCATTCCCCTGTCACAAGCAGGGCTTTCTAAATGCTGAGAGAAATGACAGGGCAGGGCACAGGTAGGGAGAGGTGATTCTGGGGTTTTAGTTATGGTTGAGAGGAAAAAAATCCCACCCCTGACTATTTCTTGGAGGAATTGGGCCCAAACGCCTGGATTGTAAAGTGCAGACAGACGACTGTCTCCGTAGCAACCGGAAAAAAACACTAGAAAGAAAAGTAGCGTGTACTGATCCTCCAGTGTGACCGGGGGATGCCGGCAGAAAGAGATGTTTAGGGATGGAATGGAGAAATTACACAGCCTGCGGAAGAGGTGACTGTGCCTCACCCACATCTAGATGCCGCTGGTCCTCAGCAACTGGAGGGTGGACATCTGGAGCTTAACACGGAAGTCCAGTCTTCATGGGCTTCCATGGCTCCCAGGAACACCTGAGGACATGAGGCATTAAGAACTGTACAATGTGCGAAGGCCAAATTGTGCAATTTGCACTTTGCTTGGGTTTAATCCCATTTAGTAGCTATGAGGAACCTCTACCTGCAAGGCTAAACCGGGAGGCAGACTGCTAGCAAACACTCTACAGAGCAGCGTACAGGACTAATATCTGAGATCTTTTAGGATCCCTTTCTCACTTATTTACTGTAAAAACATACTGGTGAAGTGAAAACACAAAGTTACGCAAAAGCAGCTGAGGTGGTACACTGTCAGTGTTTTTGTAGTACAGTATTTGCTTTAGTATATCCCTCATCAGAAGGCCACCAGGCTGAGTTATAGATGCTTTAAAGAACATTAATCTCAATTTACTCAGTTACTTCCTGTGTCGAGAAATTAATCTGTAATGTCACAGAATACTTCGCAGTTCCTTCGTTTCAACAGAAGAACGGCAGTAGCCCATCCCATTAAATGAAGGTGCCCATAGAATCATACAATCATAGAATCATCTAGGTTGGAGGAGACCTTTAAGAACATCAAGTCCAACCATCAACCTAACACTGCCAAACCCACCACTAACCCATGTCCCTCAGCACCACATCTACACATCTTTTAGATACCTCCAGGGATGGTGACTCCACCACTGCCCCAGGCAGCCTGTTCCAATGCTTGATAACCCTTTCAGTGAAGAAATTTTTCCTAATATCCATCCTAAACCTCCCCTGGTGCAACTTGAGGCCGTTTCCTCTTGTCCTATGGCTTGTTACTTGGGAGAAGAGACCGACCCCCACCTCCCTACAGCCTCCTTTGTAGCTGTAGAGAACGATAAGGTCCCCCCTCAGCCTCCTTTTCTCCAGGCTGAACAACCCCAGTTCCCTCAGCTGCTCCTCAAAAGACTTGTGCTCCAGACCCCTCGCCAGCTTCCTTGCCATTCTGTTTCCCTTTGTTGCCCAACGTTAACCGTGCCAGCCGCCTTTGCTCTGGAGTCTGCTAGGAGCTGCAGAGAATGCAAAGCTGGAAGTTAATCACTGGGCACACAGACCGCCCCCACCACCGGAGGCTGAACAGGCTTTGGAGTTGCCTTAGAGAGGTAGGAAACCTTCTTTGGTTTTGTCCGCTAACCAAGCGGCCCAATGTTACAGGAGCTATAAAACAGATGGAATATCCTCTATCCATTAACCTGCTTTCATTGGCAACCGTTGCAATCATCCTCATTCGTGTATGATGGTATCTCATTGCGGAGGCGTCAAAATTGCCTAGAAAAATTCCAACACGCAAACTGTGAGAAGATACATGAACCCACTCCAACTGTTCTGAGAATTCATGCACCTACACCAGAAAGGGGATTTCTTCCATTGATTAATAAAGATACAAGTCATTTTTCTTCAATTAGGACAAATGCGAAGCACAAGTAACTTTAGAGGAAGGGCCCTCCTGGTGCACTGGGGGCTAGTGGAGGAGAGGAAGGCTGCGCCTTCCCCTTTGAGCCCTGAAATCAGCCCACAGCCACCACCCTCTGGCTTTCGGAACACAAAGTCCTGGATGCCGAATGCTGCCAATCCGGCAGCATTCTCACGAGAGACAGAATTGGACTTGGCAAAGAGCAGGCATAACTAGGATTCCTCTGCTGAATGTCAGGGGTGTCTCACCCTCTCCCTTCCTCTCCCAGGGGACTGGGCTGCGAAAGGACTCCTGGAGATTCTGTGTTTTTCTTGATTCTGTTAATTCTGGGATAAAAGGGGTATTTTTGGTTCTTGCTATGGGAGGAAAATATTCAGAGAACTTTTGCAGCGATAATTGCAGTACACCCAACCAGAGCTCAAGCCATATGTTTTCATTTGGCTTACAGAGCACACTTTTCACACTATCCTCTCTCCTTATCAGTTTCTACATCTTATGTACTTTATTTATAGATATCCGCCTTTCCTCATGCAGTAGCTTTGCCCCGAACCAGGCTTCTGCACTGCTATCTTTCACTTACCGGTCATATGTTTCACCTACCTATCATCACTCTTCTCTTTCCAACGATCCTCAAAGTCAACCCCAAAACGGCTGCTACTAAATACATTTATTTTTGCCTTGAAACCAAAGACTAACCAGAGAGGTATGTAGTCTAAACATCTTGCCTGGGATGATGTGCTGCACCAGCGTTCCACTTCGGCTGTGCCATTAAGGGGGTTCAATGAGTTTTCTCATTGTTGTTTGGAATACTCTGAGACGCCGTGTGAAATAATTTGGGTAAAGCAAATCTAAAAGCCATTATTTCGACATTAAAAATATCTGCAACAAGGCACTTTCAGTTTGGTGCAGATTTTTAAGCAACTTTTCCAAAAAGCCAAGAGATGTGGCAGAAATGGCTAGAAGCAGTTATTGCCGACCGTCTCCATAAACTCCAGGCAAATACAAAAAATGCTGGTGGAGAACAGTGTTTGTAGGTATTTTATGCTTTTCATTTATGAGAGGAAGATAGTAAGAAATGGCTATCAAATATATATTGGTGAGATGCTGAATTCGCCACAGTTAGTTGGTTAGTTACCCCTCGCCACGGCCATGCTTATGAAACCTAATTGACTCCGTCTGACTTCCTGCAGTCCAACGATTTGGGACATTTTGAATCACGTTGTTCACAGAATCCCACAGAAGGGGCAGTCTTTCTTTTTTGAAAATAAAACCCTGCCATTTTCATCCCGGACTCAAGTGCTTTGATATTAAGATGACGGGCATCTTATCTAGATTCTATTTCCACATGCAATTTTCACCCAGCAAGAAGCCTTCAGGCTTTAGATTAGATCAGACAACAATACGATTAGAAATACAGAAGGATATAAACCATGCCGTTTCTGATTACAAATTTCCCAGTACAAGTTAAGGGTCCCTCTTTCGGCACTCCTTCCCATACTTTTTATGTATGATATTACAGAGTCAGCCAAAAGCGTGCGCCTTTCCTCTTTCATCTTCGTGCTGTGTCACACCTGATTTGTAATTTGGGTAATTTGCTTCATGCCAGACAACATGTCAAAAGAATTAAGTGTTGGGAGACCATGCTTTTAATCCCAAGCTGTGATTTTAGACGGTAACTCCTGGGGGCTACGGCACTGTCTTTAGCAGGATACAAAGCCCGCAATTGAGCAAAACCAAGCTTCTAGCCGAACACATACCTGACAAACTACAGTCTGCAAGCGTGTGTAGGGGAAAATAAGAGGCTAAATATGATGCAGATAGCTCATGGTACAACGTAATTTTCTCCCTTCGGTTGAAGCGTACGTTTTCTCCGATATTTGGTTACTTTGCACATGCTCTTCAAAAGTTAACCGTGAGTGTTACGGCTTCTATCTTGTGCCACATGCAAAACAAGCAAATAAAAAATTCCCCCCAGGCCAGGAGTGCTGCCCTGCCCATCTTATCAAAGCCACTGTAAGGCAACAGCTGGAAAAAGTTGCATCCCATTATACTCTAAGCTCATATTCCTTTTCTGCTTCTTTAAGCGTGCAAGGATCGGCACCGTTTCATTCAGACAGGTGTAAAATAATCCCTTCATAAACTTTAACTTCATAAACCTGTAATTGCTTGTTATCACTCAGCTCTAGATGCTTACAGTCATCTTCATGCTATCATGGGCCAGGCACAGAGGGTGAGAGGGACAAAAAGCTCTCTGCCAATTTTCCTTCCTCACATAATATAAAAATTGCGCTGAAAGTCCAAGTGTATCCTTCTGGTCTCAGTTTCCCTGACCAGGCACATAAACTTAATCCTAACTTCCTGAGCCTGAGGATTTTGGTTGGTTTTTTGTTTTCAGACATGCTTGTTCTGTCTTAAGTTCACATGTTAAGACTTCATTTCTTATTACTTGTACTCCGTGTTGCTCTAAAAAAAACCAACCTGTGATGAACTTGAGGAGGAGAAACCCAGTAACGCCTGTATTCATAATTTCTCTTTTTCTTTACAATTTTACATGATGCTGTTAGAAATTTTGTTGGAACAGCTCTTTAGTGCTCTTTCTGCTCTCCACAAATTAACGAGACGATGGCAAACCACTCAGAAACATCAGTGGGACTAGAGCTGAGGACTACCATTGTGACAAGGCTGCTGTTGTTCCTAAGCTTTGTGAATACACCGCGGTATAGCAGTCTGAGCATCCATTTTCCTCATTTCAGCAGTCTACTTTTTCATTAACAGTCGGCGCGGTTATTCCTTCCCCAGGGGCTGTAAAACTGTAAATAGCAAAAAGAATAAGAATAGGCAGTCAGTCAAATGACAGAATATTAAAAAGGTCATAAGTAGTACACAACACCAAAATAATTGAATGGCTGTATTAGGGAGTGGAATTCCAATAATAGCCTCCCGTCTCCAGGATAATATCAGCATGAAAAACTACCACAGAATGTTTAATTCAAGTGATAGTGAATTTGGAAATTAGAACAGTTTAAAAGACAGGTTTTCTCCAACACCCTAATTTCTTTCCCAGATATCAGCTCAATCCTGCGAGCATTATCATCCTTTCCCTGGAGGTTGTAATGATATCCCATTATATGAGAATGAAGTAGAATTAAGAAAAGCCTCAGTTGTCCACGTTGACCCTCCACATCCATTTCCCGTGAAACGTGCTTTCCTTTAAAGGCTAACATCCAAGCTCTGCGAAACTCGGTAAATTGCGTGCATCCCCCTCGAGTAGGAAAATACACACGTCTCCACATTGGTATAGAACCAATGCATACTAATCGTGGGTGCAACCCCAGGGAACGAGTGGAAGAGGGAGACATATAATTGCATATTGGATGGTAGATCAATGGCTTGAGAGCCCATCATCCTGGGAGAGGCCAACCAAGCTGCTGAGCCATTGATTATTTTGAATGATGCGCATAGTATTTTCTCTCCGTGAACACCAGAATGGCTTTAGGCGTTTAAGACAAACTCAATGATTTCTTCTGTTACGCTCCTGAAAAGGATGCCAGGTCTTCAAAGACTTCAAAATCTATGCTATTTCCATAGCTATAAGAATTATTTTACTTCTAGGAGTTTCCTCTCAAAACTATACCTAAGCTTCCTCAAAACTGTACATAAGCTTCCAGGTCTTTTGTCAGAACACCGTAGACAAGGAGAAATCTGCGTTGCTACTGGAGACCAAAGTGAGGAAGGGATAATGTTTTCTGATAGTACGAGCAGGCAACGTACTGTAAACACAGTCCTCAGCTGTAACAACGGACATCACCTGAAAATCACCTATTAAACCGGCTAAAGCATATTTGTTTTCGACAGGGGAATGTGAATTAGACAGGGCACAGAAGTACTGTGTAGCGCTCACAATTAAATGCCCGAGCAGCAGGTTTTCAAGGTTCAGGAAATTGTGAGCACATCACTGGAAATTAAGGAGAGGCTGGCATATTCCACGGCACACTGAGAAGGTTAATCTACAATTTTCATTACAATGATATGTAATAAACTGTAAACAGGGTGATAATTTCTCGAGGGTGAAGGTGTCCTGTGACAAACTGGGAGCTGAAGAGCTCGGCACTTCATAAAGGATCATCTTCATTTTCAGTGTTATTTAATATTGTCATTGTTTTTTAAATACTGCTGTAAACAAGGGTGTAGCACAAAAAAAAAACAAACCCAAAGATCTTACAAACTGGAAAAGCAGTTAAAACATGGGGCTTTCAGGTCATGCATCAGAGAGGCACTATAATTATTTTTTGGCAGCTTTCAAAAACAGGGCACAGAGCATTCTTTACTGCATTTCATTACAACTTTGAACAAACTTGAAGAATAAAATATTTTGCACAAATCTGCTGTTGTACAAATGTATTTACAGCTTTTTCAGAATTTTGCAGAAAATAGTTGCTGAAAAATTAAATGAAAAACAGTTACAAAAATAATTTCATTCTTTTTAATTTTAAAGCAAAATCCTCATTCCACCCTTTTGCGTAATATCCAGTTACAGTTGGATCTGTCGCTATTTCATTTTGTGAGGCAGAATTGCTCTATATGAGGCAGTAAAATAATACCTCAGCAGGGAATTCTTCAAGCTCTTTCTTTCAAGCATTTATATTTTCTAAAATGTTATTCTAGTTTTACCAATAGAGTCCAACTTCAATAAGTAATTGAAACTGTATCTGTGTTCAGTAGATTGGACATCCCTGATCTGAACCACAGGGGAACAAAAATATACCTTTATCCTCTGCACTGAAACCCTGGCGGCTGAAATCAGCTCTTCCCGCTGACTTTGCAGTTTTTACAACAGGATTAACTATTCAGTGCCAAACTCTGCTGTTGGGTGCAGATCCGTTTGGTTTAATTGCTAAAAGATAGAAACATTGGAAAAACGAAAGATCAGTTTCCAGTGGGACCTAGTTAAATATATCTGGTTGTCCTTAAGATTCTTTATAGCAAGGATATAAAGGAATTAATGAAGTAGACAACATTAAGGGCTGTACCACAGCAAGGAAATCACCGCTGCTTGGAAATGTGGTTTCCCAAGGTGCCCAGTATACCTTTTTTTGCTAGAAGACAGTGAAAATGACTGAGTACTCTTCTTTTCTCCCGTTCGTGCTCTCCCGTGGGTATCGGGAGCCTGGAGAGCTCGGATGGGCTGAGCTCAGCGGGTGGCTCTGCCCATGGCTGCCCAGCCTGGGCAGGTTCATCGCCCCATGGAGAGAGCCCTCTTCCCGCTGTCCTCCTTGAAACCTGCTGCCGGTAAGAAGGAGGCAAAGCCAACCTGGAAGTATCCCTGAAAGTTTTGTTTCCTACAGGGAACACCCAGGGGAGCTGGGTTTTGCCAAACTGGGGAGCGGGGATGAGCTTATCGGAGGAACATCATGCGCAAACAACTGATGCTTTGCAGCACTTCTATTGTTACGATAAACCAAAAGCCCCAGCAGGTTCTGCCCTGCTAGGAGGCATACGGGCGGTTAAAGCGGATAAAACACATCCTTCCCAAACACCGTACCATCCAACTGTGGGGACTCCCCGAGCTGGAAGAGCAACAAAGGGAACTGAGGTGCCGGGAGTGCCAAGGAGGGGGACAGTGCCAGCGCCGGCAAAACAGTAACGCAGCGTCTCTGACACGGGGCGGGAGAAGATGACAGAGACAGTAATGCTCTAGTGCAACACAGATGTCCTAAAGGCACTCAGCCTGCTCGGATCAACATCTTCTGAAGTGCTTTGCCAGCAGTTTTGTAGGCGGTTGCGCAATATCGGCCTGTGCTTTACCAGGGAACGCTGCGAGGCGAGCTCTGCCGAGGTACGCGGGGCAGAGGCCGGGCTGCAGGCCCCGCTCTCACCGCGCAGGGCAGCGGGCAACGGCACGTCCCCCAGGCTTTTCAAAAGTATATGGCTGCCTTTAACGCCTCTTGCAACAGCATAAAATAGCTCTGTTTGCTTTTATTTTGTCATAACCGTTTCTTCACTCCCAAGCTGGAGCGGAAGAGTATTTTCTCACTTGATTAATGCCCCTCGAGCAAAATGGCTTATAAATAGACATAGAGCAAGTGTTGGTGATGTGTAGAGGGCTTGAGCCTGTCTACCACATTCTGTTTCATAATCATGAACATACCGCTTTCCAAGATTTAGCCCTCCTCTTTTCCATTCTTCTGACTCAAAAATAGGCCCGCGTTAGATCCTTTCATAACCACCATATGGTGCCTAGAAAACCTTTCATACATTTGCAGTTCCCCAGGGCCTGCTCTAGATTTAAGAAATAGATTTCTGAGGATGACAATCATTTATGCCAGCTCAAACAATTTTTAGAGGTGGGGTTTTTTACCTCTTTTCTAGTGTTCAATACATTTGTCCGGAAAATAGGCAGTGTCTCAAGACAAGTGGCCCCTCAGTGAAACTGTGCACTGCCTTTTTGATACATCAGGTTTTATGCCTTTTCACTTAAAATGCTTGCTCTTGCAATAAAAGTACATGGAAGTGCAAGATTTCTCTTCAGTTCTCTAAGCACAACCATTACATCCCCTCTTACCCATATTGTCCCTGCCTACCGTTTGTCTGGCTTCTCTCTTACCCACTTTTCTCAGTAGCTTTTATTTCAAAAATCCTTTTGTAAACAGCATCAAATGTTGTGCTTCAGATGAGGGTGCGATGTGGATTTCAAGTATCGCATGATTACATTTGCAGTCGTATTTATCTAGATCATTATCCATCCTCTCACACTTTATGAGATGGCCACCACCACATTCTGAACAGCTTCCCTTTAATTTCATCCAGGCAAGGTTTATAGGTACTTCAGGTTTCTTTTCCATTGTGGGTTGTTTTTATCCAGCCTGAATTATACCTACATTTGTGCCTAGGTTGGTTAGGTTTATCTGAAATCTTAGGGTTTTATCTTTTAAACTAAACTTCTTCTTGAAAACTGTAAGATATGAGACATTCACATTTATTTCCTCGTCCTTTTTGTTTTAATGGCTTCTACAATTCCCTCTGTTCCAGAGATGAGGATAATTAGTAACTAGTCGTAAAAGATTTTATAGTTTTGGAGTGTACTATTGTTGCTAGAAAGAATATTCCCCTTCTTCTGAAGGCATATTAAGACAGCTGGAGGTAGGCGAATTGATCTGAAGAAATTAACCACTAAACTTTCCTACAGAAAAGCCCAGAACAGAAGTTCAAGAAGTTAATTAATTCCTTCCCATTCTTTCTGGACGTTCCTTGTTCTAGATGGTTTTGACACCTCCCATGGAAGCAGAAATACTTACCAATAATCACACAGGTTGCCTTCCTTAAACCATTGCAATGTCAAGGACTCGCTCCAGATTGTGCAGGCAGTTTGTTCTGGGGAGATTTCTGCCCAACTTATCACCCTAAGTGTTTGACCAGAGTTTTTCCAAGTATCATAGAATCATAGAGTGCTAGAATCATAGAATGGTTTAGGTTGGAATGGACCTTAAAGATCATCCAGTTCCACCATGGGACACCTCCCACTAGACCAGGTTGCTCCAAGCCCTGTCCAACCTGGCCTTGAACACCTCCAGGGATGGGGCAGCCACAGCTTCTCTGGGCAACCTGCGCCAGGGGCTCACCGCCCTCAGAGGGAAGAATTTCTTCCTAATATCTCATCTAAATCTCCCCTCTTTCAGTTTAAAGCCGTTCCCCCTTGCCCTATTGCTCCACTCCCTGATCCAGAGTCCCTCCCCAGCTCTCCTGGAGCCCCTTTAGGGACTGGAAGGGGCTCCAAGGTCTCCCTGGAACCTTCTCTTCTCCAGGCTGAACCCCCCCAACTCTCTCAGCCTGTCCTCCCAGCAGAGGGGCTCCAGCCCTCGCAGCATCTCCATGGCCTCCTCTGGCCCCGCTCCAACATGTTCTTTTGATGCTGAGGGCTCCAGAGCTGGATGTAATATTCCAGGTGGGGTCTCTCCAGAGCAGACCAGAGGGGCAGAATCCCCTCCCTCGCCCTGCTGGCCACACTGCTAGGGATGCAGACCAGGATGCGGGTGGCTTTCTGGGCTGTGAGTACACATTGCCAGCTCACGTTGAGCTTCTCATCCATCAGCACCCTTAAGCCCTTCTTGTCAGGGCTGGTCTCAATCCATTCCCCACCCAGCCTGGATTTGTGCTTGGGATTGCCCCGACCCACATGCAGGACCTTGCACTTGGCCTTGTTGAACTTTATGAGGTTCACATGGGCCCACCTCTCCAGCCTGTCCAGGTCTCTCTGGATGGTGTCCCTTCACTCCAGCTTCTCACTGCTCCACACAGTTTGGTGTCGTCGGCAAATTTGCTGAGGGTGCATTCAATCCCAATGTCCATGTTGTCAACGAAGACATTAAACAGCACTGGTCCCAGTACCGATCCCTGAGGAACACCACTGGTCACTGGTAACCGCTTGGACATTGAGCCATTGACTGCAACTCTTTGAGTGTGGCCATCCAGCCAATTCCCTATCCACCAAGTGGTCCATCTGTCGAATCCATGTCTCTCCAATTTAGAGACAAGTATGTCGTGCAGGACAGTGTCAAACGCTTTGCACAAGTCCACGTAGGTGATGTTAGTTGCTCTTCCCTTCTCCACCAATGGTGTAACCCCATTGTAGAAGGCCACCAAATTTGTGGTATCTAATATGTAGCTGTCATTAATTACAATGTAAATAAAAATAATGGAAGTTCCAATTTCATTATGAAAATTGGTTAGAACAAGTACAGCAGCCCCAAATTAATCTACAGTAGATGTAATATATCCCCCAAATGTGAATGGAGTGCTGTGATGAAAATTAACTGAGCACTCTAAAAAGCATAGACTTACTGGAATAAGTAATTGGAAGCAGACACATCTTTAGTAACACACTAGACTCTGGAAGTCTTATTACACACTTTTCAGATGTTAGCTATGGTTAGCAAGGTTTAGCAGATCATCTCCCCTCGCTTAGTTAATTACTGTGACTTTAAAATACATGGTCGGTTTTAGATGCAGGATTGGCCAGTTCCTGCATAATACAGCCATCTGGCAAAGTAACATACAGAAACAGGCTTCTGGTTGCAGAATCTCCCGGGACCAGGTTTGTGACGAATTCCCCAATGTGAATGACCCTTGTGAGTAAATCTGGTGCAAGAGGCCTCATCCCTCCGCGTATCGCACTGGCCGGGCTGCTCCCCAGGGCACCGGCGTGGACTGTTCTCTCCGGCAGCAGACAGGCAGACATCACCTTACCCTTGCTCTTGGACAAACCCTCCTCAGCTGGACACAGGATTCCCTTCTGCCCAGGTCCTACCATCCAGGCTACCAGCTGAAGCTCTGCAAGGGTGTCCTCTTGTTTTGTTAGAGGTTTTTTTCTTTACATTTTCCACTTGCGTGGTTCAAGCATCTTCTCTGGCGGAAACATAATGCGCAGAGCAAGCCTTCAGCAGAATAGCAGAGGCATTCTCCTTGCTAAAGCACATAATATTTTGAGCCACCCAAGACCTTAACAGCTATAATAAAAAGGAGCATGATAACAAACACTGTCATATCTGTGCACTTGTGAAGTCATTTGCAAAGTTTCTTACCATGAAACAACAGAAAGGAAATGTTATACAGATTTCTGTCACTCGTGCAATGGGTATATTCTTTAGTGACCTATACTTACCACACCAGTGTGCAGGAACTGGCCTGTTTAAAGCACGCACGGACCCTAGATGACTGTCTGGTGGGCTGTTCCTCACTATCATGGAAAATTACCACGAACTGGCAGCTATAGGAAGATGCGGCAGGGTCTTGCAACCTTGCTGCCAAGTCTTGTCATTGTCTAGGGAACCGTGGGCTGATTCCAGCTGCTCATTCTGGAGGTGAAGTTAATGAACATAACAGCAGGAAAGAACAGCTTCAGATACAGAAAAGTAAGGAAAACCAGCAGGGAAACACTCAGGTGGAGGAATAAAACCTTTGGTCAAGCTTTTTACTGGGGCATTATTTCTGCTCTTAGATAGGACATACCTTACCAGAGAGAGACAGTTTGAGTGCGACTGCAGAGAGCTGTTGTTTTCTGCTAGAGCTGGATAAGGATTCACACCATCCAAAACCACTTTATGATGTCAATAACATAAATAAAGTACATAGTGCACCGCTTTCAACACCCTTCTGCTTTCAGCCATTCTCCAGTTTGTTGTATATTTTCATAATGGCTTATATTGGTGTGCAGCTCTGTTCATAACTCATATTAACTTTCTTCATACCTTCTTCTGCAATAAAAAAGAGATTCTGCCTTCCTTGTACACGGCAACCCAATGGCAAGAGTTAATGGACCAGATTATCAGAGAACAATCCCTATCATATATCACAGCTAAGCTGCGAGGCAAGTCGTGTTTGAAGACATTTCCGCTAGCTGTGCTTCCCCTACCCGCATACTCCCTTCAACATTTTCTGAATGCAAGTTATAAAATAGCTGAACAACATATGTGCAAGTTAGCTGAGGATGCTGTATGTGTGAAATGGCATCAGTGGTTAATCTGGTCCATTGCCTTTTCTGGGAGCTGCACTACTTGTACAGAATCTGAGACAGACCTGAAAAACCTTATTAAAAGCCATGCCAGAAAAAGAATATCCAAATACAAATGTGTAAAAAAAAATAATTTAATGGCAGTGACTGCCCAGTTCTGTTACTCTTGGGCTGCAAACTGGAAGATGTCTTTTGTCACACTTATAGCCAATAATATCAAGCCAAGTATTGTGGCACTAACTGCTGATAAAGTTAATTTTAAGAATACTCTCTTCTTTATTATTAAAAGAAGACTGTATTAGTATGCACAAGATAGTAGAGCAAAGCTGTCTTGATTAAAAACTAAGCAAGGATTTTTTTTTTTGTTACATTTAGACTAGATCAAGAGAGAGTTTCTGCCTGTTTTCATTACATTATTTTACACTGAATACATTTTTAACAACAATGGGATACCCCATTAAGGATATGAAGAGCTGTCAGCGGTTTTCACTGAACGCTGTGACATTTTCAGAGTACTCCGAATGATTCAAATAATCAAAGAATGTAATCACTTCTGGATAAAACCCCTATTGTATAGTTACTAACTGAAAATTGCTTAAGAGAAAAGCCTTTTTGGGGGTTACATTGCCTCAGAAGGGAAGAAGAGAGCAGTGAATTTGCCACATTCCCACGATGACCAGCCAGCAACGGGATCCGATAATTCTGCTTGGAGAGACCTCGCTCAGTTGGGCAGACCCTCCGTTCTGGCTGTCCTCCTCAGGTGTCTTACCGAGTGAGGATTTGCACAACGGGATAAGAAACAGATAACGAGCTGTATTAACTGTCTCTAAGATATTGCACCATGAACCTGGCAATGCCTGATTTTGCTCTAGATGATAGCTATGCTTGTTTGGACTGTATTATTAGGGAAAAACAAGGAAAAGGGAAAAGAAAAAGGCTTTTGCATCATAAATCCTGATGCATCATGAAAACTGAATAGAGTTCATTCAAGTCAGTCAGAATGTATTTAAACAAGCCGCTCTGGTAACAGCACAACATCAACCACTTCAGATGTTGCATTTCCCAAGCAAAATAAGGCCCTACCCAACTTTTGCTGGATATGTCATTTTAAGAATCCAAAAGGCCTTAATTGAATTAGAGCAAATTTTAACGCAAGTTTCTCCTCATTTTTTTTAAAGCCAAATACGTCCCATCTTTAGGGCAAACTCAAAAGATTACGAAGGCATGTGACGGATTTGAAGAATTGCACCGGATTTTCCTAGAAGTCTGAATTCAGGTTAACTTTCCTGATCTGGATCAACTCCTTTAAATGGTGAATTCAAAAGAAATTTAAATAGATTTTGGAGCATCCACTTGGAACCTAGCTAGATCCCTTTGTCTTCTCTTCATGCCTCTTGTCTGACCTGTTGAACTAGTCGCCAAGCCCAAGTGTTCAAACAAGGGTTTGGGAGCCTTAAGAGTGTGGTTTCGTGAGAGTAGCACGTGCTCTTCTCCCCTCCGTACTCCTACAGGAGATGCACGCTCCTGGTCGGTTCTGCTGCTGTGACCTGGGGTCTGAGCCAGCCTCCAGTTCTGCATTTTCTCAAAGACTGAAATGGAAAAACTGTCTTTGGGGGGCAAAACTTTAGATCTAGTTGGAGACGTTGCTTAGCTACGCGTGGACATTTACATTTGTATTGCCTGTCAAGCAAAGAAAAAAGACGAATATATTGGAGTAGCAGGGATAAAAAAGCACTTTAAGGGAGGTCATCTAGTCCAACCCGATGCTCTGAGGCAGGCTCCTCAAAGCACACAATACTCCTGCCAAGTTACATGTTGTTCCAGCCTGTTCTTAAAAGACCTCCAGTGGTGGATAATCCACGTTTGACAATGCAGGCCAATGGCCAGGGCCTTAGCGGAGGATACTTCCCTCACACCAACAATGGTCCTTTCTATTATGTTTTGGCAAACGCAGAAAGGAATGTCTTCTATCTCATAGATCAGGCTAATTCCCTTGCTTGGTTAGTTTCTGTCAGCTGAGCTTTGAAGATACCAAATAATTTTAGTCCTAGGAGAGCATTATGAGCTGTTCTCTGATGAACACATCATCAAGGACAACACTGTAATGGGTTTTTAAATTGTTTCCCTTAGTCATAGGCTTAAAATAAAAATTAAAAAGAGGCGGAAGAAATAGTACAAGCATTAGACAAATGTAATAGGAATGCTTAGGGACTGTAAAAACCAAGGGAGAACATAATTACAGACCATGTTTCACTGAAAGTGTGAGTCACCGGAGAAGACTAAAAAAATGGTTTAAACATATATATTCAGCTTTCCAGCTGATAATAATAATAATTAACAAAAGAACCCCAAACACTCTGGGGCTTGTCTTCTCAAATACCTCTGATTCCTACATCCAGAAATACAAATAAAAGACCACATCCTCAGGTAGTGTAGCAGAGCGTGCTGATTTACCCCAGCTGCAAACCTGCTGCTACAGCTGCAGAGCATACAGACTTGGGACAAAACATACCTGCGAACCCAAGGGATGCTGAGAAAGATGAATATGTCGGACATATGGCTTATATTTAAGTGGTGCATGAAATCCATCAAGCTGGGCCGCCTGTGAACAGCCTCGTATCCCAGCAACGTCGGGTGTGTTGTTAATCTTAGACAGCAGTCAGCAGAGGTACTTTCAATAAAAGCAGATCTGAAAAGGCCATTTTTAACCACAGTACACCTGTCTGCACCTATACGAGGTCATTGGCATCTCAGTACGTCATAGCACGTCATATGTTCAACTATAGAAGTGCGTTTAGCTTGAGATCCCAGCTATGTATTGCAAAGATTACAAGAAACAGCATTATTTCAGACGTGCAAGTGATAGTACGAGTATAGAACAGCAGCATAGGTTAGATTTTTTTTTTTGCCCAGCTCCTAACAATGGGAAAGAAGAGCAAAAAATGACATTATGTATTGGGAAGGTGGAGGTCAAGGTCGCAAGCCTTGTGGCTAAAGGAAACAGATGTCTGAAAACTCTGCCTGTACCAATACTTCTGCACAACTAATTTACGTCCTCCTGGCTATCGAGTGGAACCCTGATGCTGCACTCCCTTCTTGCATAGCACGTTCCTGCATCACAAGCTCATAAAGCCACAGGCCAAAGAAAACTCTACAAGCCTAAAAATGCTTCACATTGACAAGGCGCAAAAGTTGTTCTTGTGAAAGACACTGCTCATAACAAAAAGTAAGGCAGTCTGCCTTACACCTGCCCGGTGCAGCCGTGATTTTGAATAGGGCACGTTGCGAAGCGGTTAAAGCTTCGGGGCGTTTACATGCACCCAGTGCACTCAAGTCTTACACAGGGTTGGTTCCTTAGAAGGCGATACCACCAACATCGCGTTGGATGGCAGAAACTGATCTTTCCTCATTTGTTCTTGCTTCCCTGGAAACTTTGGTCACAATTTCTTCGCTCTTTTTCCTTACAAATTGCAGAAGAGATGAACACGTATTATATTCTGTGTAATATTCCAGCCCGCAAGGCTGGCCTATCCCACACGTTCACTTCGTGTCGACTCAGTTGCTGCCAGATTACTTGCATCTCTGCTGATGGTTTCTGCTGGGGGTTATTTTGGTATGTAATGCTGTCTGATGCAATCTGTTGTAAACTTACATCAGGACCTGAAAGTTATCCTACAAGCTGTGCAGTGAGGTTCCATCATACCAGAGAAGTTTCTTGGGATTATATGTTTTTTTTATCAGCTGTGCTTCAAATTTACTCTTTCATGGGTATCACATACCTGCTCAGTCATAGAAAAGGGTAATACTGTAATACGATATCAGGACGATTTCCTACTTCCATATGGCAGGAACAGAAGGGGAAGTCACATAACGTGCTGTAGTTTCATGGGCTGTAGTGGAACTTCGAGACTCTTCTCCAGCAGAGAACCTGCTGCGTTGCTCTGTAGAATCAGAGACTCCCATGGGCTGAGAGGCACATCAGGAGGTCTCCAGTCCAACCTTCTGCTCAAAGCAAGGTCAACATTGAGTTCAAATGAGGTTGCTCTGGGCATTACCCAGACATCTCCAAGGACAGAGATTATAGAACCCCACTGGGTCCTTATTCCAGTGTTAATTACACTCACAATGAAAAATATTTTCCTTACATGTAATTGGAACCTCCCATTTATGACCATGGCCTCTCATTTTCCCATCATGCCCCTAAGGGAAGTTGTTGCTGGTAACCACTTCATAGGAAAGACTTCTGTTATGTTCCATTCTCTCTTCAAGGCTGAAGAAGCCCGGTTCTCTCAGCCTCCCTTCATTGTTCATGTGCCGCAGCTCCTTGGCCATCTTAGGGGCCCTCCACTAAACTCATTCAAGTTTATCAATATCAGAGGGGTCCAAAACTGGATGCAAAATTCCCTAAGTGGTCTAACAAGTGCTAAGTACATAGAAAAAAAGAAAAAAATCACTTTCCTTGATCTACTGGCTACGGTCCTGTTGATAGAGGCCACCACATTGCCTGTCTTCATCAGTACCAGGCTGCAATGCTGACTGACTTTTAACCTACTGTTTGTCAGAACACGCAACCCTTTTTCAGCAGGCTGCTACCCAGCCTGTCAGTCCTCAGCCTGCGCTGTTACAGAGGGTTAGTCCATCCCAGAGGCAAATACGTTGTATTTGTCATTGCTGGATTCATGAAGTTCCCGATGGCCCTTTCTTCTGGCCTGCCTCAGTCTCTCTGAAGGTGTCCCTGCCCTTAAGCACATCAACTGCATTGCCTGGTTTGGTGTCATCTGCAAACTAGATGAAGGTGCATGCCACCTCCTCCTCCAGGTCATTGATAGATATACTAAATTGGAGAGGTCCCAGCACAAACCTCTAAGGAACTCCACTTGTAACCTGTATCCTGGTTGAGCATGAACTGTTCTTTGAGCCCAACGATCTAGCCAGTCTTTCACTTACCCGAAAGTAGTCTTCACTTAGTCTAGGGTGTTACTATAACTTAACTAGACTAACACACATCCAGACCATAACTCTTAAAGTCTTGGATACAAGGATGCTGTGAGAGGCTGGGTGAAAAGCCTTGCTGAAGTCAAGATAGACTACAGGTATTGCTCTCCCGTCATCCACAGATCCAGTCATTTCATCACAGAAGGCAATCAAGTTGTTCAAGCATGAGTTACCCTTGGTAAACAGGCTATTCCCAATCACCTCCTTCTCCTTCACGTGCCCAGAAATGCCTTCCAAGAAGACTTGCTCTGTGATTTTTCTAGGCAGAAGTGAAGCTGACTAGCCTGGATTGTCCTTCTTGCCCTTTTTGAGGATACATACAACACTTGCATTTCTCCAGCAGCCAGGGATCCCCCCCACAATCTCCACAACCTTTCACAGATGCTAGGCTGTGTCCTTGCGATGGCTTTTGTAAATGAGCTGTAGAATAAAGAAATGCTTCACTTTTAGAACAGTTATTTCATTAGGAGATGGTAAATTGTTTCCTGCCTTTCTAAGTTGTTCCTTCTGTTGTTAATGCCAATATTTTTTATCATACCTTTAAGAGTCCAAGACTACGTCAAAAGAAAATTTTCCATCCTGCCTTCATCTGTTTGAATAGAATAATTGTTTGAAACTCCACCTCAGAAGCCAATCGCATAGCAATATAAAACAACTACACTTTCTTAGCATCATCTTTCATGAATTAGAGCTGCTTATTGCAGCAGATTGCTGCTTATATACTGACAAGCTCATTTATCAGCAAAAATACGTAGATGCCAAGCAAACATACCACATGAATATAACTCCATCAAACATCAAATGTTTCCTTCAGCAGTTTGGAGCTTCAAAACTTACGTATCATCTGAAAGAGTAAGAAGACACAAAAAAAAACCCCAACTTTATTCAGGGTAAACAGCTGTGGACAACACTCGTATAAATACGCTCCAGATAAGAGAGCACACACGTGCATTCGCATACAGATACACACAGAGAGGAGCAGCCGTAGCTGTAAGCGGAGGCAGTTACCTGTGGCACCTCAGTGCGCAGAGGGACAGCATTGCCTTCCAGGGCAGCCGGGCTGCTCTGCCCGTGCCTGAGGACAACCTGGTGGATGAGGGAAAGGCACGTGGAGGGGAGTCAGCTGCAGAGGCAGAGCTGTGGAATGAGCCTCTCTGTTACCACAGCCTGAGACACTAATCAAGTCTTTAATCACCCTCAAGGAAGGCTTGTACAGCAGGAAAAAGAAGCAGCAACCTCAACGTACCCCGTCCCCAGGCGAAAACTGCTCGCAAGGCATGGGCTCGCTCCTAAGTCCTTTTGTCATGAGCTTCCCTGTGGCCCTGTTTTGCCTAGCAGCTGAGATCAGCTTTGAGCTGGTTCTACACAAACACAGATGACTGCTTTTTTATAAATAAACAAAGATATTAACATTGCTCCAAATAACTTCATTTTGTTGCGGAATAATCTCTTCCCTCCTTAGCTGCATGCCAGAACTGTCTGAGACATCATAAGTAATATAAATGCTGAAGCCATCTTTATGGAACTGCCTAGAGATATCTGAATTAATATGACTCATGCTATTATGTGCAGTTAATTTTGTCTTCAATTGCTTAATTTTTTTTTATGTAAAGAAGTTTGTACATTGTTTTCATAATTATTGCTGTTAATTTTCTACCTAAATGAAATGTCTTTCTTTCTGCCCATTTACATGGGATATCAAGGTGTAGTACAGCAAGTAATGAACCAGCCGTTATCGAGGAATAAGACACTGCTTGGTGCCTGTAGAACATTCAGCACCTCACCTACATTTCATATCTCCTACAAAGAGGAGGAAAATTTGCCACAAAGCGTTCAAAATTTTTACCCTCTTCTTACTACCCTGTTGTACAAGGATGGACTTGGAACACACAAACACACACAACCCTCAAAATCTTAAAAAAAATGTTCTATTTACACTTCAAATGTATGGATTTTTTTCATATTTCCCTTGGCCTGAGGGTTAAAATCCCTGGTTTGAAATTCTAGCCCCAGCAAGGCCAACGGGTAAGGCCAACTTTAAGATTTTACCATGTCTCTCTTCTGCTGAGAAAAGTGAAACAAACAAAAAAAAATCTGTTGATATCCAATGGCTTAACAGGTCTGTATTCCAGTTGGATTTGCATGGGTGCCCACATGCACATAGATGTTGTCTGTATATGCATGTAAATACAGCGTACATACATAGACATGTGTACTGATTAACTCTCTCAACAGTTAAAATCTTCCAGCTATTGACAACAACTCAGAAAAGGTGGTCAAATTGCTTAAATTAAGTCACTAAAGTTTAAGCAAGAGCTGCTTTTCAGGATTTTTTATTATTATTACGCATTCACTTTAAAAGCATTGCAGAAGTCTCATGACATGCCTAGAAAGACATCATCATGCTGGTAAAACAACCTCAAGATGCTTTTGTGAAAACCTGTACTTTACTGTGTCCCTCAAGTACCATTATTCCATGAAGATAATGTTTTCGTAATGTAATTGCAACTCTATGATGTTACCGTTATTGCATTTTAATAACACATGTTTAACTGTGTAAGACAATGAACAAACGCACTGTGAATAGCCATGGCACAATAATCGTATTCAAGGCAATTTTCTTCATAAAATTTGAAAAAAAATGTGGAAGCCTGATTTTACATAAGTTAATTGCAGTGGGAAAAAAATTTAATGGGAGGCATTAGAATAGTGCCACATTTAAAACACAATAGTCAGCAAGGCAAATTATAGACTTCTTTTAAAATTAATATCAAACACCAGCTCTACAAACTAAATATGTAAATGTCTCTACTGAAATTCAGCTGTTTTCTTAAAATCAAATCTACAGGCTCCTCTTTGGAACGTTATTACACACTCCTTTGTGCTTTTGCCTAGCAACAAGCCTTCTGGCGCTGGATGCTCTCGGGAGTGACGCTCTTATTACCAAGACGGACCATCTCTTTACATCCCGGTTGTTTTACTGGGGAGGGGAGGAGGCAGTCCTGTTTCAGGTTTTTCTCTACACTTGTTCTGTCTGAAACGGTGGGTGAGGCGGGGAGGCTATGGAGCTCTGTGCGGCTGATGTTAAACAAAAGGCGCTGAGATGTGTTCTTCGCTTGGGGTGTAACGCTATGACTGTACTCGGAGCCGTGTGGAGGACGTGGTACTCCAGGAGTCCACGATCCTGACCTCCTAGTTCAGGTTTGAGAAGCCCATGTGTTATTAATGTCATCTGTAACTTCTAATATCTTTGGGAAAGGTAAGCTGTATGTGGATCAATGGGTGGAACGTTGACCCTGGCCCAGACAGCTGCAGGTTTAGGAGCTGGCGATCCCCAGGAGAGTTTGAGCCCAGCAGGCGCAGGGCTGCGTGGCGCTGCACACCTGGTGTGGTCCCAGCCTTGTGTCGTGCCGCACGCACCCCTGGCTGCAGGACAACCTCCGCCAGCTCGGAGGAACGGAGGAGCCTGTGGGCAGCTCCCGCTCAGTGCCGCGGTTACGCCTGGCCTTGCCTTTGTCTGAAAGTCCAGCAAGAAGTTCTTGTGAGAAAACCCTCTAGGAATAGAGTTTTTTTTCTTGTAGGGAAATGATATATCAGCTCAAATGACCAAAAGGGAGCATGGACAGCATCTGCTCTGCCCTGCGCAGTGCACCAGGGGAAAATCAATCCGGGCTCTGTCCGATGCTGCGTGAACGCGGGGTACCCAGCATCTAGAGGGACCTAAGATTTACTTGCTATCTGTGCTCCTCTTATTATTATTCCATCTTATTAAAGTAGTTATCTTATTAAGCTATATGTTGTCAGGCCTTTCTCACTGAGATCCTGAAAGAACCCTGAGCCAACTCCCTCACCTCGCCACCACCACCACCCCCTGCGCAGAACAATAACCAGTACCGGGAAGTAATCAGCTACTTCCAATTATGTTCAACCACCTCACTGGTGTTTATTCAGTCACTATACACATTTACCATATCGAACTTGCAGTAGAAGCCAATTTTTAATTTTCTGTCATTGTAGAGTTGTAGTCATGATTCCACAGTATCATACATAATGTGATTGTGTTTGCTGGGAAAAGCTGTCTTTTAAATGATGACCGATGCACCTAACGGCTTTAATTTATTTATAGGAGTGAACAAAGGCCTTAGACCCAACCTTTGCTCTCATGTTGCCAAAGGCTATCATTAAATTTTAATTGACAACCTGAATCTGCCCCAAGAGATATTTCCTCATCTCTTCCAAGGACTTGCAGGGTGCTGTTCCTCGGACCTAGCTTGCACTCACCCAGAGCTGAAAAGTGGTCTCATGAGCATTTGGGTTTTTGCCGAGCTTAACTCAAACCCCAGTTCTAGAATGATGAGTAGCATACATAACCTTTGTCTGAATCAAAGGCCTTTCATTTTGATACGGTGGATTAGAATCCCTGAGGAGAACGGTGGTCATTCCCCATGGGGAGGGCTCCCAGCAATCCACCGCCCACCTGCACTAACACTTCCTACAGCTCCAGTCTGAACAGAGAAAACCCTTGACTAGTGGCCTCTGACCTTGCCCTGCAGTGGTGAGGTTTCAAAAAGCCCTGCAAGGAGGAGATCTTTACTCTTCCAGCCTACGTCTCAGCAGAAAAAGACCCACCGCTGGAACCAACTGTGAGCTGAGCAGCTGCAGTTGGAACCTGTGGGGTTTCCCCCATCAAAGGGGGAAGGAAAGAACTGGCAGAGGAGAGCGCACGCTAAGGCATTTGGCCCTGGAGGTGTTCACTGAACTGCCTTTACCTTCTCCACAGACACCGCCTGAGTTGCCCAGGGCTCACATTTCCATAGGACCGCACATTTCCATATCGAAGCACTATCTCCATGAACCGTCCTAACCACATTCTGTTAGGCAAAAAGCAGAGTTAACAGAACCGGCCATTATCATCTTATAATGCATCCTGGTGCCTATCGAAGAGGGAGGATAAAGCCATCTGAACAAGGATCCAGCCCTAGACTACAATCATCGTTTCAGAACCGAAGATGGGAGCGTTCATTTGTCGGCTGCCACCCACAGTCTCTGTGCCTTCCATTGCGCATTCCTGTTTCAGCCTATACATAAATAAACAGGGAAGATAGCAGAGAGCTATAATATTGCTTCAGGTTGTGCTTCTGCACTTCCATTTTTCATTTGAATATTAAAATTAGGGTTTATTACTAACTGCAGAGAGAATATGATACACACGCTGGCTGCAGCGTTTGAGCTCTTCCCACACTAAGCGTCTTCATACCCTATTTCAATACAACGAATCTTTTTTCCACAGGACTGTTGATAGAAAAAAACTCATCTCTGGTGGCGCTATGAAAAAGGTTATGCTGCCTGCCACGAAGTTATAAAAATATTACTGTGCGAGGCAGATGGGCCAAACATAAGCAACCCTTTGCGCAGGGCTGCAGCGCAGTCGCCATATACAACGCAAGCATACATCTCCTACTTTCGTTTTAATCTACAGCTCCCTAATCTTAAAACAGCACGTGCTCTGTGAGGGACAAAGACTTCTGCCCTCCACGGTGAGCTAGCACATGAGGTCAGAGAGCCACAGTGGAAATATTTCCACAGGGCCTACAAAAGGGATTGTTCCCTCTGCACACATAGAGAAAGTATTTAATATGCTCCAGAGGATTAAAGAGCAGGTAAAACACTGGGGACAGAGAAGACATCACGGGAAGATAGAGCAGGCAAAATAGTGAGTGGCAAGGAGGGAGATGGGGGAAACAAGATGGATACTCCGCTGAAGTACCATCACCTTGAAAAAAAAACCAACAAACCCACACAAAACCCCCCAACAAAACAGAAAACCACAACAATACAGACTTTAAACATGGTTGGTTTTTTTTTTTTTCCCAATCAGGCTGTGAAGGTAGATGGGACGTTTGATACAGGCAGTATATTTTTATTCTGGAAGCAGCCGGGTTCTCCCTCCTGCTAGCGTATTTTATTCCTACAAAAGACTACCAGCTAAGAAGAGAAACCCACAGCTATAGACTCTATATAAATTAAAACAGTGAGACCTAGAAAAGCTGGAGTAGGCAGGGCCATTAAAGAGTAAGGCAAAGGAGATAAAGCATGCAAAATACACAGCAGGCATCAAATGGGTTTTTTTATTTATTTAAAAGAAACATTTTCATTTTATATCTTTTCCTGCAGTCTTGGTTCATGTTCAATGCACTCAGCAAAAGCTCGCTGCAGGATTTCCTTCAACTTCAGCACGATTCCGATCAGCTCACGAAAACACACGTTCTCATTGTCATAAAAGGGGGACGGTACATGGGCAACGTAAGGAAGATGCTCACCCATACGTCTACTGCTTGGAAATGGTGTTGGTAGCAGCTCCCTCCACATGAGTTATTTCACTTTAAAAATCAAAAAGTCTCTTTAAAGATGCATCAGAACGATTGCTCCGCTTCAGTGGGATTGCATTAGCAGCTGCAGGAATATTGTCCGGCGGCCAGAATACACAGCTATTTTCTGTATTACAGTATTATCTAGCTAGGATATAAATATTGGGTGGGGGAGACAGTTTACGTCCCTCTCCCTGGCACGACTCAGTATAGAATCATAGAATGGTTTAGGTTGGAAAGGACCTTGAAGATCATCGAGTTCCAACCCCCCTGCCATAGGCAGGGACACCTCCCACCAGCCCAGGTTGCCCAAGGCCACAGTATATATATCAGTGGGAAAACACGCAGTTGTGTGCCTGGTTGCTTCTCAAATCACTGGCACCACGGAACAATAGCAAAGTGAGAAACGGTGTTATCAAAGTTAAATATGTCTGCACTTAGCTCAGAACCTTTTCCTCAGGTTGGCTGTTGGTCTTTCCAGTAATGTGTAGCTGCTTTCCACAGCAAATTTATACTGAATTGTGTTTGAAGAGAACAGCTGGAGATACCCTGAAGCTTCTAAAGCAGAGAAAGCTGTATTTCTAAAGCTGAACAGATACACGGAGAGATAGAATACTTTTTTAATCTGACTCCCCTTTTTTGAATTCAGTTGCTGGTTCTACAGTTGCGTGACAGGAAAACCTGTCCAAAAGCCTACAACAGTATGCTAGAATCATACCTTGAGAGACTAACCCAAAGTATCCTCAAACTGTACTGTCTACCGGCCTGGTTTACCTTTATTAAGAAGCCTTTTGTATCCTTTGAGTAATTTCCGAAGGCAGGTTTCACCGTACTCTTGATTTCTGGCTTCTAACTTATGCTGGGAACACTGAGAGTAGCTTTCCCGTTCCAGTGCAGATCCAGACTCTTCGGCAGGGGCAGCAATATCAGGGTATCCGATGGCCTCTGCGTACAAGCAGCTTATTGTCCCTGTTCTCCGCAGCCCGTCCCAAGCGATGGCACAACAGGTCCGGCGGGAGGGAAAGCCTGGGAGGCTCTGCCGCGCCGCTGGCCCGTGTCCCAAAGGCGGAGGGCTGCGGCCGCCGGCTCTGCTCTGCTCTGGGGCACGGGGATGCGGGAGACGCTCTCCTGGCAGAGGGGCAGCAGCTTCCCCCACAGCCTGCCCCAAACTGCCCGTGTCCTGCACCTCAGCACTGACCCCCTATGACTTACGGAAACACTTTTATGACTTTCTTTGGATCCAGCTACTTAACCAGGGTTTAACTCGCAATGCAATTCGGCTCCTTCCTCCAATTACTTGAGAGCTTTAAGAGATATCTTTGTTAAAAGCTTTGTGACAAATGTAAATTAAACAAATCGGCCATTTTCAAATCTTTTCAAAGAGTCAAAACAGGTTAAGGAACTGCAACATGCTCGTTTTGCTGGTTTGGCTCCATTATTTTCAAGTCTCATGTAATTGTCCTTAATTATACTTTCAATTAATTTCTGGAATGGACAGTAATACTGTCTACAGTGAGATACACCCTTAAAAGCACAGGCAATAATTTTTTGGCTTCATTACTACAACATGGTAATATAAGCATGTTTCTTGTATTCTGAGCAGCAATAGGACAAACTTACTCAGTCCACTGACCAAAGATGCCCTTTCCTTTCTGCTTATGACAGATTTATTAAAAAAAAGGAGAAAAAAAAAAAGGAGAAAATATATTGTGGATAAACTGACAGATAAGCTTTGTATCTACTTACTGGATTAAATTTCCTTTAATAAAATGGAGCTGTTTCAATAACAGTAATAAAATCCTAGATGCAGGTTTCCAATAATTCATCACATATAATAGCGGCAATCTCTATTTTGCATTGTTTTCTTTATGACTTGGATAAATACCACCTGGCGGCAGGGTGTTGCAAGTGTTGGAAGGATTAAAATTATGAACTCATCTTCAGGTTTTGCCCTAAGGTTACCAAAGAATGGTCAGTTCCTGGAAAGCCGCTTTGAGAGCACATCGGTCTCACCTCTCTGAGTGAAAATGGACATAAATATCTCATTTAGTTTCCTAATGACCTTGTTGTTTTGAAGAACAGAACAAGATGGATCTTTTCACATGCTAGCTCATGCACATACCTCTTACATTTTGTGATATTATGTAGCTGCTTTTCAGCCTCCACCAAAATAAAAAAAAAAAAAAGAGTGGTTGAATATATCTGGTCTGAAAAACAGCTAAGAACACTTAGAAATTTAGTGCTTTTTTGAACCAGGATGTTAAATCCCATCTTGGTGTCTGAATTGTGTGGGCTTTGATACTGCAAAGGCATCTGACATAAAGGTCTCAAAGCTGAAGCTTTCTGGAGTTTGAATTCTCGTCTTTTTTTTATGCATTAAGGCAAGAAATGTTTGGAACATACAGATAATCAGAAACTGGCATCCCTCAAACGGGGATAAATTTGAATCCTTAGTTCTCCTACAATATTCCCAGTCAATTGGTTTGGAAAACAGCCCGAGTTTTAAGCACTTGCTTTCCATCCTCATGCTAGGTTTGCTAGGTTTGAGAGTAATGCATTTTTAAGCAGGTATGTGACAGACCAGTGACAATTAAGTACGTCAGAGCAGTTTTATTTCTCCTATTTTGTATTTATCCTGGCAGCAGTTGTTTAAGAAGGTGTATGTTCAGAGTAATAAATAATGTTTCTCTTTCCATACAGCCAGCACAGAAGCATTTGTTTGCTGAGCAAACTCGCAATGTTGCTTATCAAGAAAGTGATTAACCATAATTGCTCGCAGTAATTTAAATATTTAGACCATAGTGTAAACCAGGGCTTTAGAACACGGTGAGTAGTGCATGGAGCAGCCAGACTAAGGAGTCCAGATACAGATTTCCTTCTCATATTCCTGATTGGTCTTTATAGGCCACAGATATGAAAAAATCATAGAATCGTAGAATGGTTTAGGTTGGAAGGGACCTTAAAGATCACTTAGTTCCAACCCCCCTGCCCCGGGCAGGGACACCTCCCACCAGCCCAGGTTGCTCCAAGCCCCATCCAACCTGGCCTTGAACACCTCCAGGGATGGGGCAGCCACAGCTTCTCTGGGCAACCTGCGCCAGGGGCTCACCTCCCTCACAGGAAAGAATTTCTTCCTAATATCTATTCTAAATCTCCCCTCTTCCAGTTTGAAGCCATTCCCTCTCGTCCTATCACTACCTGCCCTTGTAAAAAGTCCCTCTCCAGCTTTCTTGTAGGCCCCTTCAGATACTTCAAAGCTGGAATGAGAGTCTCTCCCCAAGGTTCTGAGATTGCCCTGTGTGTTGGTATGAGCATCCATTATTCTTACACACTACCATTAGGGTTTCTCTTCTGAAATAAAACCCAAGTGCCTAGAAATGCAGCGTGCAGCAATATCCAAACCACAGTTGCCCTGGCCCCAGCATTAGAACGTTTCCTGTCTCTCAGTCATTGATTACCTCTTGTTTGTATATCAATCCTGCAGAAAAGCAACGCCAGAGAGAAAGATGAATTTGTATCTCACTCCTTCTGCCTACTTAGGAAGTCAGAAAAATGATTTGGTGGTGCTCAAGAAGGAAATCCTCAGAAGGGACTAATGGCTTCCCCTTTTATTGTAACCCTTTTACAATCCATCACACTGACTGGTAGATTTAGGGCTTCAGTTAGACCTCCTGGCAACCAACTGCACTGCAGAAGCGATTCACGTATAATCCTACAACAGAGACAGCTCTAGCCCAAAAGGTGACATTCTGCCTGCATCCGTGCCTTAAAAACAGCCTTCCCTGGAACCGTGGAGGCTGGCAGCGCATACGAGCACAGGTCTGCAGCTGAGGGCACCTGCATCCCGCTCCAGGGATGGATGTAGCCTGTGTTTAGTCACTCGAAGGTCCCTTGGGAACCAGATCCAGTACAGAACTTGCCTTCAGCAATTCTTTATCCTGATCCCAAAGCAAATCTGGGGATTCTGTGTTTGGTACCTAGCTGGTCTATCAAAACGGGACTCGCAGTAGCCAGCATGCTGGGTTTCCTTTTGGGGCCCCCTTTCATTAGTATGCTTGGCTTGCAAATGTTTTGAAATAGAAACCTTTTCCTCCTTCTGTCCTCAGACAGTGTAAGAAGTCACTCAATTTCATTTAAGATCCATAGCCTACACACCAGAATGCAGTGGTGTTTCTCTTTTAAACTGTAGCAGTGTAGTTGTTAGAGTACTTAGCTATGTTCCAGTCCTTTCCCAGTTAGGAGACATTCAAACCTGTGCCGCAAAGACCATAACAACGGCTTTCACACTGTGTTAGTTGGGGTGTTCAGCACCTGTCACGCTGAAGTCGTGCCACCACTACTGGAAAAATTTGCTGGATCGGAGGAAATGTGATTTCAGATTGGCTTTCTCTCCGCTCCCCAAAGCACCCACTGAGCAGCTCCATGCTGGGCTTAGACCTTGGACCTCCCACTTCTGGGCATAACTCCAAATTTTTATCTAGAACTACCAACTTGCCTCCTCTGAGGACCACGTTTTAAAGTAAAGTAGCATCTTACCCCTGCACTCTCGAGGGCTCCCAGTCTTGTTAATACAAACCACACATGCCCCTGCGGTAGATGGGGAACAGAGATCTGTCCTCAGAGCCCTCAGGGAGATGAATTAACCAGCCTTCAGGTTTCAGTCCGGCTTCAGCACTAAGATGCTCGCTGCGAGCAGTTCTTGACTTTAGGTAGAAGCACAAATATTGATTTTAATCTCCAATTAGTCAGGGGGGTTAAAAATCACATTTTTGGGGTCTAAACCCCATCTATCTATGTCCCATTTAAAACATTATTTATGAGTTCTTCTTATGAGTATTTATTTATTCATTTCCTCCATACCTCAGTATTTCAGTTTGTAACACTGGACCGATGCTCAACTTCTTCATATGAGTAACGCGCGCGTTAAAGAGATGTTTGCAGGGCAGTTCAGCAGATGGCAAAAACCGACACAGCAGAGGAAGTTTAAAAACTAAAAGATGCATGTTAATGGGGCAGTTACCCTAAACTCACATTCCATATAAGCTCCTCACAAAGCTTACAACAAAAGCGGATACCAATGAATTAAAACAAATACCCTGTAAACACAAAGATGTTTCTATATCTGTGGGGTATGCGACTGACATTATGATGTTCTTGATAGCTTTTTTCTTTATTTCATCACCTATTAATGACTTACGGTTTAATTCCCTGATTATTATATTCTAAGTCAGAGAAGATTCCTCACAACTAGTGCAACCAGCAAGATTTAATAAGCATACAAAAGTCACTCAGCAAATAAAAGAAGAAAACCCAACAACAAGAAATAATTGCAAGCATAAGCACCTAGTGAAGTGAAAACATGGCAACACAGGGCTAGTAAACTGGCTACACTGGAAATTTTCTTGATATACTGCATCAAATATGCAGTCGATAGAAGAAACAAAAAGCCAGATGGCGCTGCTTTCTTTAGGCAACAGGTCTCTGAAGAACAAATGGCTTACGTATATATGTATTCTTGAAGGTAGGAACCAAAAGAGAAAAAACATTTGCACTGTATTTCTGCTAGTCTGCCAGTAAAACACCCAATATAAATCTGTGTTCCTACAGACAGCCAATAACACTCAGCATAACTGCAGAGGGGAATGAAAATCACAGGTGGAATGAAAGTGCCTACAAGTTCTGCTGAAAGCATTCCGCACTTACAGGTCTAAGATGATTAAAAAAAATCCTTATGTATCACATTTAATGGTTTCAGTCCAGTCTGGTCTATAGGCTGATTGTTTACCACATCCCAAAGCTGTCGAGTACCTTCAATGTCAGTTTTAAAAGCAACGCCAAGGGCTTAAAACAAAACCAACTGTCTTTCTAAAATATATGCTCTGGTCCAGCCACAAGCTACTGGGCAAACTGTAAGTGGTACTGAGTGAAATTCAAGCAAAATGATCACAACAGCGATTTCTGGCCTTGAAACAGACATTTGAGGTGAAGATTCCTCTTGCTACTTTAAACAGTGTGTCAGAAATGAACAGCAATCAAATTGAGCAGGTATCATTTTTAAGTGATCCAGACCTAAAGTTTTCATGTGGTTTCCTCAAAAGAATCAATTATATTGTCAAATTCCTGGCTTTCCAAAAAACTTCTGCCAATGAACCTGGCAGAAAAACAATATGAGAGAGATGTAAATTGATATTTGTAAATTTATATATTAGAATGTTATGATGACAAAGAAACTACCAAAAAACACCCGCTGATGAGCACGAGCCAGCAGTGTGCTCTGGCAGCAGAGACGGCCAACAGCCTCCGGGGCTCTGTTAACAGCAGCGTAGCCGGTAGATCCTGGGAAGGCATCGTCCCCCTGTACTGCTCAGCACTCATGGGACCACCTGTAGAAAACTGCGTCCAGTTTTGGGCTCGCAATACAAACATCAATAACCTGGAGTGAGGTCAGCACAGTGCCACCAAGATGGTCAAGGGACGGGAGCACTTGCCCTGGGAGGGAGAGGCCGAGGGAACCAGGCTTGCTCAACATGAAGATTTGAGAGGACCTCGTAGCAGCCTCCCGATGCCTACAAAGAGCCCACCAAGGAGACAGAGCCACGCTCTTCACAATGGTGCCTCCTGGGAGGATGACAGATAACAGATGTTAGCTGAAACAAGAAAGATTCAGACCATGAGGACAAGCAATGGAGCAGGTTGCCCAGAGAATCTCCAACTTTGGAGGTTTTCAAAACCAGGCTGGGATAAAGCCTCTGAAGCCTAAGGTCTGACCTCACACCTGATCCTACTTTGAGCAAAAGGTTAGACTAGTTGACCTCCTGATGTCTCTTTCAACCTGAATTATCCGGAGAATCCAGGAACATACAACTTCCAGAAATTCTAGAAAAACCAACCTTAACTAGGTACCTTTACCATATGATGAAAACAGCCTCACTACTTGCACGCTCAAGACACATGGTCTCCCTTGTTGCATACGCTAGTCACACTAATAAGCTTATTCTGCAGTATTTAAGTGCACATGTAATGCACATAAACTCATCCCAGTGCACACAGTGGGACCTGAACTCAGTCTTGGGAGGGTCCAACAAAACCCAAAGAGGTTCAGGCCCTACTGCTCGTACAGCTCCGATCCATTACAGCACAAGAGCGTGAAAAACTTACACTGACCGCTGCAAGACGGTGACATCTAGCAAGGGTCACTTTGTTTTTTTAAAGACAGTAAAATTAATAAAATACATAATGAATGGGGATGGGCTGGACCTTGGCAAAGGAGTCTCCTTGTCTGTTCTTCATGTCTTTCCTCTGGCCCATTGCAGGGGAGGTGCTTGGGGACCTCGGGAACCTCCAGCACCTGTGGAGCTGCTGCTCTCCCTTGTGGGAAAATTTTCTTTTCTCCTCCCTCCCTCCCTCCTCTCCCTGTACACCTTGTGAGCTGGGAACTACTCCTAAAAGAATGAGTCTGTGATACAAAAGAACCCTTTAAACAGCTCTTTTTTTTTCCTCTTTTTTTTTTTTTTAAAAAAACCCTACATTTCAATAGCATGCATTGTTCTGTGAATTACTTTTTGGAGTAATTCCATATACAGAGGCCTTTTCATTTAACTGGATTATTCCTTTCATTGAATCACGCTTGGCCAATAGTAGCTCTGGGGCCTGATTCTCCTCTTATTTACCCCATTGTTGACAAGCTATGTAAGGACATACACTTCAGATTCAAACCTGGTGAAGGACCTGGCGTTTTGAACGGATGCATTCTTTATTCATGTTTACAGATAACCTCCTGCCACTCTGTCTTCTAGAGCACTGCAGCACCTCTGCTGGCAACATCTGGAAAATACATCAGGCTTGCTTTTTCTTTAAACTCATTGTTCTGGAATGTCTTACTGATAATGTATCATCTCTGAGTATACATTTGATGAAAAAACTTAAAATTAACCTTTCAAATATAAACATTATTTCCCAGAGTTTGCACATAGAGATTTTTAAATCATTCTCCATCTATTTTATGTAATAAAATCTATAAAAAGAACTTAATGAAGACGAAGATTCTGTTGGCTAGAATAAAACAATGACAACACAGGTTGGAAATTAAGTTGCAACTGATTCCTGATGTCACATTCATTACCTAGATGTAAATTCAGCAGCTCTAAAGTCAATTACACCCTGTAAAAACACAGCACCACCTCTTAAACCTGTATGTTACTTGTATACTTTGCAGCACGCAGCTAAGCTACGCAGCTTCAGACACGTGCAAACACATGTTTTTCTTAGCTAGGTACTTTATCAGCTAAGATAAATCATTGATGCACATCACAGTATGTATCACAAACAGTTTTAACAAAGACAATGTCCAGGCTCACCAGCACTTTCAGGCCAGCCTCACGATGCCAAACTTGCAACTTTATACCCCACCTCATTTCAGCTATACAATTTTTCTCAACAACTTTTGCATAAAAATCAGGTGTGCTGTTATTGTAGAAGTGTGTAAATACACACACACATATATGCTGTGGGTAAAAAAAGGCGCAGTGATTTTACTGGGACTTTAAAAAGGAGAAATAAATATATAGCAATAGACTATGCTAAGCTATTTCAGCCTGAGAATGTAAAAGTTATGAAGTGCCTAAGACTGAGGATAAAAACAGGAGCTTTATTTCCTCCTATTGAGCCTGTTCTATCCATACTCTTGACGTTCATTTCCTATTTTAAATAAAAGGCTGAAACTCATTTCTCAGATAGCGTTGTGCGGTAACACTTCTTGAAGAGCGGGTACCGTCCCCTCGCAGGACAGGCAGCTGCAGCAACGTAAGCACACGCTGAAGCCGTCTTTCCAGGATGGAGTTAACAGAAAGCTGAAGCCAGCAGTGCCAGATCTCCTCAGGAAGTGTGCTGTGGAATTAGAGAACAGCAGAACCACCTGACAACCTGGCTGGCTATCATCTGAAAAAAAAATAAATGGATCGACAGTGAGGAATGCCAGTATTTTTTACAAAGCACGGTTTTTTGCTCCGTGGGCCAGGCTGGGGGAGCCCGCAGTTATCTATGTACACACGGTTGGTAATTAGACAGCATGCTGACATGAGATGTCAACCCTATGCAGATTTCTCTGGTTTCCAGATGATGTGCAGCCGTGCCGCTGCTTTGGGCTCTACATTCAGATGAGACGCAGCCACTTTTGGATGCTTTGTCAGCGCAGCGCAGCACCCCAGCCACCTCCCTCCCGTGAGGAGCCAAGGCCACCAGGGCCTCCTTCTCCCTAAAGCCATCCTGTCTAGCTAACGTCTGTACTACAGTCACGCTAGCTGCTTAAATCAACAATACAAAGCACTTTAGACTATGCGAACATCTGTTTGCACAATGCAGAATAGAGCAGTTAAGAGGTTTATTTGAGTGTACAGCTAATTTGATGTGTACTGTGAATACAATGCACTGTACAGAAATGTGCCAGCGCGTGAAGGACAGCGAGCCCAGGGGAGGAGAGCACTACAGTAGGGAAGAGCCATTTACATAACGGGTAGTACTTGCTCTTTGCTCAGAAAATTAACTGCCTTACACTTCTAAATGCATCAAAAATTAACCCAAAAGAGTACTGTTAAATTGAATATCCTGGGTCACATCATTATCACAAACTCCAGACGTCCCTATTTTAATGCTAAACCATTTGCGTAGATGTTCCTGCATACTCCTAGGGAGGAGCTTACTCATTTCCTTCTGGCACGAGTCCAATGCTGCTTGAAGCCTTCTCTTTCTCAAAAAGTCTGTTTCGAGTATGTGTGTGCCAAGCAAGCCAGCACATCTTAAGCAAAAGAATATTCTTAGTCACTAGTTTCACAAATTTTAAATCCAAAATGGGCAATTGCGATTGCTGAATCTGATCTTCTGAATAACAGAGGCCAGAGATTTCCCTATGTGATGCATGCATTAAGCCTACAACCAGTTCTATGTGAACAGGAAAAATGTCTTTCCAGAACCTACTGACTAGGAGTGAAGGGCACCATCACTCAATCATTGGCTTTTCATGAAAAAAATCAAAATAGTCAGGTCACTTTCAGAACTTTGATATTGTCATAACCATCCATGTATCCTTGATTCCTGGGGGCTGCCAGGCAGACCCACAATTTAAGTTATTCCGGAGCAATTCCAGCCACTTGCAATGCAACTACACTATCATATAGTGGATTCAGTAAACCTCCTTACCCCTGTGTGATGCAATGGTAATTGTTTATGAAATGGTTTCTGAAGTGGCAGAAAATTAGTGATCTGCCTACAATGCAGAAAGCTGCTCTGTCATACCGGTATGTATAATATGCACAAATGTAAAACCCTCTTCCCCAGGCACTTGTTATGGCCCCTAAAAATATTCTAATGGCCTGCTTCTCTGATTGTTTGGCCATAGTAGATGTACCGCTACAACTAATTCTCAAATCTAAACTTTACTTTGACAAGTTTCAGCTCATCTAAATATCTTTTGGTGAGCGTGCCCAACCAACTCCTCCATCCACAACTGTCTCTAATATTAGAGATGGCTGTAGCCATAACCCAAAACAGTTCTAAGTCTGTTTCTTCCTCTTTCTCTCCAATGCATACCCTTGTCCAGATAGTCAATTTAGACATTTTTGCAGTGTGTACGTGCTTGACAGCCATGATCACACCAGACCTTCAAGCCTTACCTGCCCTATATTGCTCCAGACTAAGTTGCAGTTTGTGGAAAGTCAGTAATTTTGTAACATAAATATTGCAAAATACCTTATGGCTCTATGGAATTAATAGCGTCATTTAAATATAGATCTGCTAAAGAGCCAGGGTACGCAACAGTTTGGACCTAAATTATGTATCATGACCCCCAGACACAAAACAAACTACAGGAGATTAGCTTGCAGTGTCAGTTACATCACTGGGTATGACCAGCTGCAGAGAAGTAATTCCATACAGGCACCCATTCATAATAGAAAAAAGCACCATTTCCACACGCATCATGAAGTTATTTTAAGCAGGTTGCCTTGCTGGGAACTTGCAGACAAAAGCACATGAAGCAAAGACTGATTTTAGAGAGATGAATGGAAGATGCAGGGAAGATGCTGAGCTAGATGTTTGTCAGGCCCTTCAAATCTCCTTTGCTTTTTCTCCAAATTAATGCTTTGATTTTTTTACTCATCCAATTTTTCTTTCAGAAGAGAAAGTGCAACAGGTGTCTTGCCCATAGGTGGAGAATACCTCTCTACTGCATCCCATCCTGTCATCCACAGAGAGCACCATGGGAAGTCCTGTCTGTCTTCTCCCAACTCCCGAGCAGTTCACATAAACACAAAGAGCAGGCATCAGGCAGGAAATCATGACAGGACAGCACGAGAAAACAACTCAATGCATAATTCAGGTGGAAATACAAAGGGAAAAAAGTCAGTTTATTTCCTAGAGGTCACACTTATCTGGAGTCATGAACTAAGAAGGTATCAGCCAGCTATTTTTTTAAAAGTTATTTTCATTAAAATCAGTCAGGCATTTGGAGCAAGAACCGCCTAAATTAAGTAAGGTAAGGTAAGGTAAGGTAAGGTAAGGTAAATCCTTTAAAATTATTTCTAAAACACCATGATTTTCTGCAGGGTATAATGCAAGGCTTGAAGGAATAAGAGGAAACAAAAAAAGGAAGAAACAGCACAAAATAATGTGCTTTCACTCCAAGTAGTTTCAATGATAGGACACATGTTCACCTCTTCCCAAAACAAATAAAACAACCAAACTACACATATCTTACAGTAGATAGAAAGGAGGGGTTTTTTTTGTTAAGAATAGATGCCAGGGCAAAGAACTAAAATTTCATGTATATAAATCTAGATGCCAGCAAAAAAAAAGTCGGATGTGCCGAGGGAGGTAAGAGGATATTATAAAAGGTGATGCTGTTATAACTGCCACAGAGTACCAGTTTGGGAATTGCAGCCTCTGTATCCTTACTAAATAGCTCAAGCAGTCCCATTTCTTTATCCCAGTACCCTCCTCCTTAGATCCGTCCCTCATTCTACATGTTTTTCCCATAGAGAGATTATACCAAATGCCTTTTTGTTTACTTAAACTTGTGCTCTAGTTAGGAAGTACCAGTTTGCATAATGACTTGTTTTTATAGCGACCACAAATGCCAGGTAGTACCATGTACTTTTTATTCTAGGCTTGTTCGGATTGTCTCTTTGGCCACATAAAGAGTATTCACTCAGAGAAAACGAATCCCTAGATTTAAAAAAAAAAAACAAAAAAAAAACAAAACACAAAAAAACCACCAAAAAATCCCTCCCCCAAACCAACCAACTAACCAAAAAGTCTTGACATTTTAGTGAAAATGCATAACATTGTCCTTTCTAGTTAGGTTTCATTAGGGTTCTGCAGTCGTTCTGTGCCTGTCACATAGTCATCACAGCGATTTTGAGGGAAAAAAACCCAAACCAGTCAATAACGATTAAAGGCTTGAGAGTCTAATACAGACTACAAATTAATTTCATGGCTAAAATGCAAAGATGCAGTGCAACGGGTCTTTTTTGTCTTGAGTATTTCCACCCCGGTTTCAGCGGCTGTTCCGACAGTGGTCCCCAGGACCCTCGCTGCACCCTCCAATATCTCCTCTGCGTAACACTCACCAAAAATCCTGACTCAGGCTCATGTGATAACACTTGCAGAGTTCTCATTTTATAATGACTGTGCTCAAATCCACTCACAAACAAGAATGACCTACCACACAGTACTGTCCTGTTGCTTCATTACGTGGCTGCAGACTGGTCCCATCACCAGTCTATTACCACTCTTGCCACCAGCTTCAGCCTGCAACTATTTTTCTACAGCGAGCTGCTTTTCATAAGCAGCAAAATATAGATTTATTTATTTCTTTTCACATTCACCTAGCAGAACTAACTGAAAGGCTGGATAACAGGAAAATTTATTGTTAAAAAATTGATACTGGGCTGACGAGCGCAACAATATAAAGACGCAAGTGAGTGTTTCGGACCGTATGTGAATACTGGCTCACGGGCCATTTCACAAGCTCAGACTGAGCTGTTTCTCTGTTCCACTGAAATTACACCCATTTCCCAAAAGATTAACAACAGGTCCTGTTCTCACAGATGTCTCTGGCACGTGACTGCGCAGTACAAATGTGAGTTAGCACAGAGAAGGCATAACTCAGTGCTATCTCGCCAAAGTGTCCCCTACAGAGAGCAGATCTCTGATTTTTAGCATTAAGGGCAGAATATTTTCACTAGAGCGAATCAAACCTTTACAGCTGCCAAACAAGTTTATCAAAATGCATTTGCAAAGAGCTACAGAAGATGAAAAAGGGGCAATGAAAAATATCACAGTCGCTGACAATGTCACTGGACACTTGCAGCCAGAGAGGATTCCGATCAGCTTTTCTCGGGGTCCAAACGCCGTGGCCATTACAGTCCAAGCACGTTTAATGACGAATTATCTGGTAATGTGTCTGATGTAGGCTAGCCTAGTCATTACTGTGCATGACTGAAGTTCGGCTACTACCAACCCAAAAAACTAAGGAAAGCATTGTGCTTTTTCCAGCCTTGGATTTGTTAAGAAGTGAGAACACAGTGTAGTTTCTAGCTGTACTTCAAAGTGCCCCAGTGCCACCTTGTACTGTGCTTACCCTTCGACAAAATAATTGTGCCCACCCTGGACAGCCGTAACACCACCTGAGCAATTAATATGCTATTCCTACCCACTGGAAACATGGCAGGTGAGAGTTCAACAGAGCACTGGTTCAAAACAGTGCAACAAACGCCTTTTTTTTGGCTTATGTCCATTCTTCTCCTTTTACTGTATACTCTCCTCAGCCTAAAAACAAGAGCTACAAATGTATCTTTGCTCTCATAATACATTGTTTCTTCCATTTTCTATGGGCTATGATGACAAAACTTTGTTTCTCTCTCTAAATAAGTGTTTTCAACCCACTGTACTAAAGAGAGGCAGAGAAGGCCACTAGGAATCAAGACAGATGAGGATTTCCTATAAAGTAAAATGAAATAAATGTTTGCTGTGCAGTTTGTGGAGACATTAACCGGCCAGTGTGTACTGCGTCGAGGCGGTATTATGAGACGGAAGTTAATGATCAATTCAACACACTCCTGAGTGCAGTGAAATGTGACCTTTAGCATTAAAAATGGAAGCCTAACTTGTGCTTAATTTGTGCTGAGCCACATCTGGCTGTTCATATGCTTCTGCGTGGACTCCAAAAACGGATTCAGTCACCAATTAAGTCTGCCTTAGCAAAAAATCCCTGTGAACTCAAAAGTCAGCTACACAAAGTCAGTGCAGTTTGACGCCAGGGTGAATATGAATTTCCATCAAACCCCACTGGAGAAACTCCAAAGAGACTCATAAAACGTTAAGGTGGTTGCCCCAGTTCCACTCTCACAGCCGCGCAGGAGCTATTGCATGTCGGAGAGGCGTGCCCACCTGCCGCATGGAAAAAGCTGCGGCAATACGCTATATGGTAGAGGTTTTTATTCAATGTGTCACAATCCTTAAGCCCGAGCCTGTGTTTTTGGGCAGACCCACTTTGTGGGTATGCTGCCGTCTAAGACCTTATAAATAACCTTCTGACCAGCGCAGCCAGAGGACCTGCTGGAATGGACTGCAGGTCCCTCCCTGCAGATGGGGCACGGTCTTGGTGCGTGCCCATGTTCTGGTTTGAGAAACCCATAACAATTTATTGTTGTTGAGACATTCTATCACCCGATGATGCCTCCCCACCCGGGAAGGGGAACCGGGAAAAAACAAGGAAAACATGAAGGCAGAAATATAAACAGATTTAATAGAATACGACTAGATTATTAGCATTAATAGCACTATAGTACCAATATTGAATATGCAAAGATTATGCTCAGCCCATTCTATCCGTAGAAGCTGTGCACTCCCAGCAGTTGACAGCCAATGTGGGACACTGTGAGTACTGCGGCTTCGGGAGGAAGGGAAGGGCTCAGGGCTCCAGCACCGGGGCAAGGAGTTCTCAGAATGGCAGCCATCAAGGGAAAGAGAGAACTCCTCAGCAAACTTGCTAATGTATATTGAATGTGCCGTGCATGGTATGAAATACCCCTGTTGGCAGCTTGGGTGCAGTGCCCAGGTCTCGCTCCTCCTCATACCCGCACCTGGTGAGCTCGAAAACACTGAGACCTCGAAACCTGCACACCATAGCTGGCTGTAAAGTAAATATTTTCACAAATTCAGACACTGAAGTCTTCTAAAAGGGCAATTTTCCCAGGCATCAGAAGAGAAATTAATCCTGTGTTGCTCAAACCGGGACAGTCCATGAGACTCGGGGTAATTCCCAAGCGCCATGGCTGTAATGTGAGGACAGCCAAGTGCCTGGACCTCCTTTCAGCAGTGGCCCCTTGCAACCTGTTCACAACTGCAGGTCCAACAGCTTCGTGTTTGTTGCACTAAGTGTTACAACTGGCGCCTCCCTCCACAGCAGCGGCTTATGTAAAAATCCGGTCTTGGTGACAAAGGAATCGGTAGTAATGCTTCTACATCTTCTCTCTTTACGCAAGGTCTAGCAAAAGGCCTTTATACCTTTTCTAAGAAAACCCAATTTATGTGCATTTACATTCTGTACGCTCATTTATAGTCTATATTTTTGTTTACATTCTGTAAACAGAATGTCCTTCAATTCTGTTTAGATAGTGGGAAAAGTGATCCCTAATGTAGAAGATTTTGAAGGAGTGCACCTGAGGAACACGTTTGGACACCACACATAGGAACAGGCTCATTGAACACTTTCAGCGCAGACGAGCAGTTCATTCCTAGCCTTAAAAGCCCATGGTCATATAAGACCCACCTTTTCCTTATTATTATTATTTATTTTTCACTCTTAACACTGATAAATTTAAGCAGCGGGAGGCTTGCTTGTAAGAATAACATCTTAAAATTTAAATTATTTTCCTTTGTTTCATACTTTAGGCTTACTGTGCAGCTCCCGTTGCCAGGTGTGTTGTTGCTGTGCATCCCGGTGCTCCTCTGACATGGTTCCGTCACCATCAGACCCGCGTGTTAATTGTTTTTACGCGTGTCCTTTGCCACGGTACAGGTGGAAAATGAGGCATAGGGAGAAAAAAAAAAAATAAATACGGTAGTGAAACTGAAAACCTAAAAACCCTGATGAGACTGCTCTCAAAATGAAAGCCTGGCCTTCAACTTTAATTTTTGTCAAGATATTTTGCCAAAATGAAACACTTTCGTGCCTTGCCGATTACCTATACTCCTCCCCAGAACGGCACACACCGTGATTCTCGGCCAACGTTGGGAATCCGGCCTGAACCCCACGCTGTTCGGTCTCGAACCCCCGCCGCCCGTGCGAAGCCCCCTCCCCGGGCCGCAGCCCCCGGCCTGGCCCGCCGCTGAGGGGAGCTCGCCCCGGCCCGGGCCCGGCGGGCGGCCGCGTCCCACCCCGCACCGCGGCCTTCCCCGGCGGGGAGGGCGGGCACCTCCCGGGCCGGGCCGGGCCGCAGAGACAGCCCCCGGGGCGGCCTGTGTGAGGAGAGGGAGGGACGGGGCCGGCGGGCTGCAAACGCTCTCCTCAGCGGCCCTTCGCGCCCCCGACGCGCCGCGCTGGGCCCGGCCGGGACGAAAGGTCTCCCCGCGGGCAGCCCGGGGCTGGGGCCGCCCCCGCGCCGCCATGGACTCCGGCAGCGAGACCCACGAGCTGAACGGGCAGGCGGAGGGCGCGGANGGAGCCCCCCTGAGGCGGGCGGGAAGGCGCTGCGGGCCGGGCACGGCGTGCTGACCGCGCCCGGCAACCGGCACCGCGCGATGAGTACCTTTTTTTAACACGTCTTCCATTAATTCAGCGCTTTTTGTGCGGGGACGCCGCTGCAAGCGCCCCGTTTGGTCTCGGTTCAGCGATAGGCAGGTGACAACGAAGGACTGAAAGGAGAATCCTTTTCAGTCAGCCCTTGGCAGGGCGAGCCCTGAGCTCCAGCTCCGGTCAGCCCGAAGGGTCTCCTGCCCGCCCGAAACCGGCACCGCGCGAGCCGGCGAGGGGTCTTCCACCCCGATGGCTTGGGAGAGGATGGAGGAGTTACTCGGGGGTACCTACACAGGAGATAAGTGAGCACTGAAGGTGGAGGAATTACTTAAAGGGTTGGGCCTGGATGGTTGGGGTTGTTTTTCCATACACTAATCCAAGTAAAAACGCAGCTTTTTAGTACTCCATGTAGTCAAAACATGACCAGAGATCTTCACTGGAAAGCATTTCATCCCATGTTCTGTTTACGCAGAAAGGGTGTTTTCCAAGCATGCCACTTATCTGGAAAGCCAGACTGGTAAAAAAGCATCTTTTATGTTGTTTTGGAAGAGACTAAACTCTAAAAAGCAGCTCTTACTCCAACTTAAGTCTCTGCCACATAGAAACAGTTGTGCTAAACCACCTTCTACGTCTCTTGTAAAACTTTCTGGTTGCAGACAGACTGGGCTGATTGTGTAGCAGATCATGTCCTTCCTCCCTCCCTTCCTGACAAACCCTCGTAGTCAGGAATATCATACCAAGAAAAAAAAATATCTGGTTTTAATAAATCCTGAAAAGTACCCAAAGAGAACCAACGCTGGGATACGCGTGTCAAACTGGTGGCCTGAAGGGGTTTCCTTTAAGCCACTGTCTTCTCAGCAACAAAGAGTTGTGATTGCATCACGAGCACTAGTCATGGGGATTTATTTTTCTTAACTTGGTTGGCTTCACGAATTTTTCTGCAACTTTCCTGTTTTACTTCATCTTCAGTTGCAAGCAATCATCATTTCGTGACATCTTTCCCAAAGAAACTGCAAGTTCTATGTGAGCGCCATATAAAGAATAAGCAGGGAGATATACTATTATGCTGTATTACACGTATGCAGTAGACCTTCAGAGAACTTTACAGACACTAAAAAAATTTGACCAAGTTCACAATTCACACAAACAAAAGAACCCCCCAACTCAGCAGCAAACTACACCTGGAGAGACCACACATCCGCAGGTGCCTGAATCTTTGGTATTGGAGTCAAAAGTGTGTAAGTGACTGCTTTTAGGAATGCTCGCAGGCATCGCAGCTTGGACCGCCCTGGTTTGCTGACTGCCCGTCCTAGCGCCTGCCTCTCCTCAAAATAGAGTCTTTTGCATATCTTCACAATAGACTGCTGCCTTCTCCTCCAGAAGAGCTCGCATGAAACGCAGATAAGAATTTTCTTACCTTCGAGGCATTGTAGAAGCACACGCATTAAAAAAGAGACTAGTTAGGCCGGCTGTAATTCTGAATGAGTGGTCACACAGTGGTTTAATGTGGTTTATTTTAACTCCATGATTAATTTGGACAAATTTTTTTAGCAGCTGTCAAGCTTTTAGAAGTAAGAAATTCGTTGCTTCTCATACTGGGTTGGCCTGGCACACCTCACTGACTAAGGTGAATAATTACACTTGGCAAAAGTGTCCGGCCACTTCTGCAAAGGATCTGTTCATACAAATGCAGATAGTAACTGCTTTTTCATCTTCCTCTATTTCCTTTCCCTGTTCATGGTCCATATTGAAACAGTCTAGAGTCACCATGCTGTAAAACCTAGTCTAATGTTTCCAAGATAACAGGAACTGCTAGTTGAAAGAGTTAAAGAAGAGCTATGGAAAAGGTGAACAAGAATCGGATAGTAGAAAAGAACAGTTCTGGAATAGTCAGCTTCTATTATAGTCATGTTATTACTAAAAATGTATTCAAAATTGTATATTAATTCATAAGTAATTTTGGGACATGGCAGTTTCTCGGCATCATACTGCAAGTAGCAAACTTCAAATCTGTAGGAACTTGAAATAATTTTACTGCGTATAGAATGAAATGGCATTACTTATATCAAATTGAATTTGGAGTCTTTGATATACTCCAAATATTGAAACTATTGGTGATAAGGTTTTGTTTGCTTTTTATTAAGTAGCTAGAATAAACAAACAGTGCTTTAACAACACAAAATAGGCAGCCCACAGTCCGGTTGTGAGAAACGGTATTATAAGACCAAATCACTGCAATGAGCAGAGGAGTGCAAGACAGGAAAAAAAAAATGTACAGGAGAAATCTTCTATTTAAATAGCTGTATGAACTAGTTTAAGTTACCACTTTGTTTCACAAAGTTAGTCATCAGGTGTGCTGATTAAGTTACTTAATGAACAAAAATATTCTAACTTGGTCCTGGAACCAGTATGGCTTTAGGAAAACAGTGCTCTGCCCTGAGCTAACATGACTCTACTTTTCCCTTTTTCCCATACTAACTTTTTAGCTCTCAGGCATCAGCATGGTTACTGCTTTTATTTTTTTTTTCTTAATGTAGTCATACTTGCATTTTCTGTCTTTCCATATAGAAAGTGGCTCTTCTTAAGTATAGGCTCTTAAAGATGCTAGAAAATGGATGGTGCCTATGAAATACGAACACAGGCCGAGTGTTTGCTTTTTTTTTTTTTTTTTTTAATTGCCTGCAACCATACTGTCCCAAGATGTGATTGCAGAAGTCTCACAAGCTAGTTAGTGTTACACTAGTGTACTTGTATGGACAGATTCTTCCCATTCCCCCCGCAATGAAATTCCCACAGGAAACATAACTGGTGATTCAGTCCAGATGTAGGGGGTTTTCCCTCTGAGTCAGTGCTAAGCTGAGCAAGTGATCTAATGTTTTACTGGGGGAAAAGAAATGATATCTCCTGAGGAGGTGTACAAAGGATCTAATCATCCATTATATAACTGGCAGAGCTTAAAATATTTTTGTTGGAAGAGTATTTCTTTTCTTTGTAGAATATTTCCCCTATTTTTCTAGATCAGCAAGATCTCTGAGACAGAGGGGAAGTCCGATTTCAGAGTGGCCACGTATGGCCCATTACATTTGCAGTACGTAGGTGGTGGAGATGTCGACAGAAATTCCACATCTATGAGGGTTATTAAATAATTGTCTAAAGTTACTAGTTCAATTCTGTAAATGTAGGTTGATCGTAGAAAAAAATAAAAGTGAATTTCTGAAATTGTCTTCCATTTTAGCCCTATATTATTCCTTTTATGTCTGATCCTTCTCTTCTTTGATATAACTGGAATTTTTCCTGAACATGAAATTACCACTAAAAGATCGGGAAAAGTTTGCTGGGCAGTGTTTTTCTTAAAGGTGAATACTTAAAAAAATTAGAAGACTACTTTTTAAACAGAAGGGCTTTTTAGCATCTTTCTAACAGTTTTGATTAGAAGCACTATTGCAAAACACGGTAAAGAACAGTCCACTGTAAGATCAGTATGACTCAGCCTTTTATTTACACAGCCCCATTATTATGTTTCCGTTATTTTAAAATCAAGACTGTCCCTAAACATAAGAATTTGAGGAAGCTTGCTCCGTGACATTACAAACCCAGAGGTCACGTTGATCAAGAAGCTTGTCCGATCTCATTTTGAATCAAGGCTATTAGGCTGTTAAAAGCGTCTCAAAGCTGCCATACAACTGCAGTAATCACTAACCTAAAATAGAAGGAAGACTGTATGCAGAGTTAGAGCAAGGCAAAGATTATGAAGACTGTATTTCAGAGTCAATGTACTTGAAGGCGAAGAACCTTCTGACAGCTTAATTATTACTAATCAGAAGCACAACTTGTTTGGAATATGTAAATAATAATCAGCATTATTTTCCCAATTATGGCCCACAAAACTGTGGGTCTCCTGTATAAAGGCATTTTCCCACATAATGATTTAAAGTTAGAATACCATGGAAGTGTTTAGTGCTAATACTGTACCAATACTAAAATAAGTATTTGTGTGTTTTCAGAACCCAGATACGACACTCGCGGCCTGAAATGCAAAACACATTGAACTCTGGGTCCTGCAGTCCCACCTGATGCTAAGTAGCTGCAATGACAAATTGCAAATCAAAATTAAAGTGACTCAGGCTGTACTTTTCTGGCTTATACTTTGCATTTTCTGGTTCTAAGTATTCGTTTGGGAAATTGGAAGTTCACCTTGCTAAGTGCAAAATACTGGTTGCCTGGTGGGATTTAAGAAGAAAACAGTAACCAGTCTTGTGCTACAGCAAGTGTCTGTTAACTTCATTACAAGAACAGTAAATTCACTGTTCATAACAGATCTGACTCTTAACTTGGAGATTTCAAGGTCCTATTGGTTCAGACAATATTTGTCTTTTACCGTTTTTGTGGGGCTTTTGTTTTGGCTTTTTTTAAGACTTTCTTGAAGCTTTTGTTTTGGCTTTTTTTAAGACTTTCTTGAAACAATCTCTTTAGGGGAACATATATATGGTGGAAGACATTTAAGAGCCTGAGTAAAGTACCTAGGAACATACCAAAAGAGAAGGAACGGATCCTAAAAACTTGAGCTCAAAATCCAGATTATTTCTTTCCTCCTGCATTCATAGGGCAGAATGACAGAAACGAACACAACTACGTTCTAAACACAAATGTAAAATAGGTGACGTTTTCACTAGTGTTTTTTTTTCTCCGTGGATTACAGATGACTGGCATGTCAAAAACCCCACCTGTCTTCTCTGGCCAGACTAACTGGTACCATTTTGGGAAACTCAGTGAGGTCAAGTTGGACAAAAACCAAAAAAATTTCCTCTTGGGCTTTCCTCTTTTTTTGGCCAGACTTCTAGCACGTTACTGCAGCAGTCACTAGTGTTTGATAAATACTCTGTTGAGCAAACAGCCGCATAAATTTTGTCACAAGCAGCGATTTAATGCTGTAATAGAAGCAGAAATCCTTACTATAACAAGTTACTGTGTTTAGCAAAGGTACTTTATTATTTGTTTTCAAATGTTTCCATTTTCAGTGCTGTTTTCTTCCTGTTGAATCATCAGGTGGGTCTTAGATGTGATTCATGAAGCTCAGCATCTTAGGACATTCGCCTCAGTGCCACTTTTATTTGTTTTTTAATAAATGTAATGAATAAATCCTTTCTGTATTTCAAAGGGACTCAGTTCTTCGGGCGTACTGTTAAAATGATGGGTGAAGCAAAGCAGCGGCAAAGTCTGTACCAACACAGTTGTCAGTAACACTCTGTATCCAACACCATTCAATCCTAGCGTGAAGCTCTGGTCTTATAGAAGCAAAATGTGCCGGCTTCTGGTGTAGCATCTTAGCTTTATCCTCGCAAACTGCAGCGCTCTGGGCGAGCAAACAGACCCTGCTGCTGCGCGGAGACCCGGAGCGCTACTGTCTGCGGGGACAGCCTCGTGTGGCTGTGAAAGTAAACTCTTCCACGGGGGATTCTTCCAGTCGCAGACGGAGCAAAAGGAGGCGGCTTTTCACTCCTCTCCTTTTTATAACCATGTAGACTAGCACGGCAGGTTGTTCTGCTCAGAGGGTGATGCTTTGTGGGCAGCGGGAGACCCGAGAGCAGGCTGTCACTGACAGGGGAAGGAAAATACAGCAGTTCCAGCTGCAGCTGGCTCTTCCGCACGCACGAGTGAACACACACACTGGTTTTCCTCAGACTCGTTTGGTGACGCCAACCGAAGGGATCAGCTTGTCTGTACCAGGTAATTTGAATATTGAAAATGTCTAACGAGGTGCTTCGAGTACATTGAGACTGAAGCAGGTCGCATGGAATACATACTGTTCTCTTGCCAAGTGACACCTGCAGGAAAAGCCTTACTTTACACGCGTCCTAGAAAACCTCCACAAGTTTCACTTTCCCTCTCTGCAGCCCTGCAGGTGATAACAGCACAGTAAGTGCTGCCGGCTGCATGCATTGCTGCATGCTTGCAATCTCCCTGAAACCGTAAAGCCACATAACAAAAGTTCTCATATAATTTCTGTTGTACATGACTGTCATTATCCTGAGGTTAAGGCAACAGCTCTCCTTTCATTGCCTGACTATATATTGCTGCGTAACGCGTAGTCTGGTTTTGAAAACAGCTGCCGTGGTACTGACTATGTTTGTTCCAATACTTTGGGCAGTTGCCTTCAACTTGCTTCCAGAAGGCAAGGCTAATTTACCTTTTTTTTTTTTTTTGGTTTGGTTTGTAGTCTTCCAGCACGAGTCAGGAGGCTCTATTTCTCAATCAGGAGATGGGAAACGATTGTTTCTGGGGCTTTCATGATTACAGGTCCTTTTTCCTGGCAGAAGGCAAGATCACAGGCTGAGAAAAAGCTCTGTACAGTAGAACTGGTGTTTCAGTTCTCCGTATGCCTAGTTCCGATTCTGAACTGGTCTACTTTCGGGAGTGGTAGCTGAAAGCCTCTTAACAGAGTAAAATGCGATTTTTTGGCATTTGTTGTCATTCCAGGAATAAGAAGGTTTGCCTTTGTTTGCCTTAGCAGCACCCTACTTTGAAAAGTCTTCTCCATTTGTTGGAGTTCAGAATTGACTCAAACCCTTGGCTTCCACCGCAGTTCAAACACCATAGCCTGCTACTTCCACCTGCAACTTGGCCGTACAGAAAATTAGCAAAGAGCAAGGTCCTAAAAGGGCAGCAGTACGTTTCCCCAGGAAAAAGACAAGATTATATTCTGCTGTTTATGCAGACTGTCTTACATCATGTAGTCACAGATGTAACTGAAAGGAAGATGTAGCCCAGGCTATTTACTCTTTTACTCTTTTGTATAGTTCAAAAAAAAAAAAAAAAGCCATGTCCAATGTGATCACATTCCTAAGTCGAGTGGAAACAAAGGAACCGGTCGTCATGTTTTCACAGCAGTCCCCTTCCGTCAGGATGAAGAAGTGAGTCACAGCTACCCGTGTAGTTTTTGCCTGCATTACATACTGCAGCCTCTTAGACCCAATAGATATTTCAAAGTCAGTATTTCTGGCAGAAAGGAGTTAATTAGACATAGGAAAAAACTTCCTGTATTATGAACTTGTGACAAAATGGATCATATTACTTCTACAGTCTACTGAGAAGAGTTTCTTTTAAATTCATGCCCAGAAATTGAATTCTGCCATTACAGATGTAGTTCCCCGTCCCCTCTTGCTGCTGGCATTAGGTAACCAAGAGCTGAATGTGTGTGTTTGCCTTTTTACTGTACGATAAACAGTGAAAAATGTTAGTCTGGATTTTTCTACTGAGTACTGCCAGCATATATTCCATGCTGCTTTCCATAAAGAAATGAACATCCACACCTGGTTTAGTGCTTCTGGTGGATGGTATGTTAGAATGACAGTATTTTTTCTGAAGCGTTCCAGATGCTATAGTGGTTTAATGGGGCAGGAGGGTGGGAAGAGAAGGCTGTCCTTGGGGAGAGAAAAGGTGACAAATGTGGGACAGATTCCCCAGCCAAATTGCATTTTTAGATTGTGGGATATAGACAAAACCAAATGAGTATTGAGTTCTTCCTGACTGAAGTCAGTATCCATCGCAGAGCCATTTTCTTCCCAGGAACTTGGTCTCGGTAAAGAAGCCGTCTGCGTGAAGCCACGATTACATGGCTTCCTTCTCTTTGCAGGAAAAAAAAGTCTGCTGCTGCCCCATGACATTTTTCTCTCCGTAAAATATTTAGACTGTGGTTGATTACAAGGTGTCTGGTGAAAATAGGTCAAGTTTGGTATTTGAATGCCCTGGAAAAACTGGCAACGTGTTTGCTATATGCATCAATATCTGTCCTATTTAAAAGGACACTTTTAAGTCTGGACGGTGGTGAACCTGGCTTTGGAGTTGGAAATTTGATAGTTATTAGTGCTGCTGAAGAGAGTAATTAGAGGGCGTTTTCTGCATTTGAACTAACCTTCAAAGAGAGACTTTCCTCACAGTATTTTCTGGCAAGCGGGAGCACATTTCTGCAGTAAAAAAGTCTCTAAGAAGCAGGTTTAAAAAAGTCAGCTAGAATAAGCTTAGTCTTAATCTATTTGTGTATTATTTTTGAAAATAAAGTCTAGAAGTAAGAGCAGCGAGAATGAAGTTCCTAACCTGTTCAGAGACTGCAGAAAAGATGGTTGCCCACTCTTTCTTCATCGCAGATTTAGCATCTAAGCCTAAGTTACCCTAAACTGCATCTAATCCGTAGAGAAATAGGCACCCCTGGGAGATGAGCTGTCAAATTCCAAGTTGGGTCGTATGAATTGTCATCAGGAAACGCTCATTTTATTCATCCCACTGGGTTAACTAGCTCTGGTTTTGCCCTGCATTTGGTTTTTATTTTTCCTGTTTGTTTGTAGGGGTATTAAAAAAAAAAACAACAAACCACACGAGTGCTGATGTGAAAATGGAAAGAAATGTTTCCCTTGTAATTTTGGGCAGTAATTGGGCAGTGCTTGGCAACCACATCTGATGTTTAAACAGAAACCCAGTTGACTGTGTCTGGATGGACCTGGACAGTGGTATGGCGGAGTAAGCAGCAGGGGCTAAAGAGGTCAAGCAAAGCTCGTACAGTGGCCAGCTTCCACATAAATCCTCAAAATGAGACTCATGAGTAATTAAGGAACTACGTAGATGAGTGATGACAGAGACTGAATTTAATAAATATTTTTAAGTATGCCTTTAGGAGTAAATTAGCTGCAACAATTTGTTATTTGCTCGATTGTTTTACAGTGGTTGTTCCCTCCCAAGTTTTCTCAGGGCAAAATTTTCAGCTTTTTCAATCTTTCCTTTTCCCAGAGTCGAAACATACGGACTGTTCAGACTGATCCTACAAGCTGGAAAAAGCATGTCTGCCAAAGTCCAGTACAGACACTATTTACTGCTCTCTTATCAGATGGAGGACAGTGGTAACCGTGAAAAAGATGCACTGGTAGTCTCAGTACCGCAATTACTCTATCAGTGTGATTACAGAAATCAGTCGACAGACCAAGTCATCTCTTCACTCACTACACCAATTAAAAGAGATGGGAATAACCTTTTTCCCCCCTTCTCCCAATTTTAGCGCAGAACATCACAGTGGTTTCAAAGAAATGGACCGATGAATATCAACCACTACGCAAATAAGAAGAGCGCCGCGGAGAGCATGTTGGACATTGCCCTGCTGATGGCCAATGCATCCCAGCTGAAAGCCGTGATGGAGCAAGGACCTTCGTTTTCCTTCTACATCCCACTTATCATTCTTATCAGCCTGTCGCTCACGCTGCAAGTTATGGTGGGAGTGCTCCTGATATTCCTTGGTATGTAGCAACAGCAAGAACCATTGACGTGTGTTTTTCTTATAGATGGTATGTAGACTGACTCCCCATTTGTTTTTAAAAAGCTGTTATATTTGAAAGACTTTACCTCAGAATTGATTAAAGTTGTCTCTTAAGACCATAGAAATACTGCAACAAAAGGAGTAAGGACAGCTTTATGTGGAATCTTCAATTTTGATCAACTTCCTCATACTTATGTGCCCAGAGCACGAACATTTTTCTTTTCGGAAGGCCTGAGGAGGAAGGAAAATGATGAAATACTACGAAAGAAAAATGAATAGGCCAGATAGGATCATGCAGCCTGCCTAGTTTCATAATACTGTTTCTGGCAAGACCTGTTACTTAATCTTGTGACTGAAATGTATTTGTTCCATATCAGTCATATAAGTAATACTGTAAGAATATATTGTGACCATAGAACTCTGAAACAGAAGTGAAAGTTGAAATGTCCATATTCATTTGGTGTGGCGTATTGTCTTCAGTTTGTCTGTGTTTCTGCACTCAAATCAAAGGTTTGATAGCAAAGGCTTGACAATAATGAAGAAAACCCCTTAGTTTTAAATTTAGGAAATTATTCAGCCATCCTAAATCTCTAGGTGGGGACTGGTAGAAATGTACTTGTTATTGTTAATTTTCAAACCTGTGTTAAACTGAAATTAAACCTAAAAAGAAAAATAGGCTAGTTGGAACAAGATTTCGCCATAAGAGCATACTTCATCTATTATCCACGTACTATGACTTCAATCAAAAAATTTGAAATTATGTATAGTATGAAAACACAGTTGGAGAAGCATCCTGGGATTATAAGCAGATTATCATGAATTCTGCTTATCGCTCGGGAAACCTTTTCTACTTTCTACCAAAGAGATGTGATGCAATACATTTAACGTATGCTAGAAATCATTTTGAGATAATGAGTTCAAATAGGAGGTGTGTTAGTGCGTGCTTTGGACACATTTAGTGAGACAGCTGCAGAATTAGTTTCCTGCTCCCTGCCTTCCCCCCCTCTCCCCTTTATGTCTTCATTGTTGAATTACTGACCTTCACATTCCTAGAAGTTCAATGCAGCATCTTTGCTGCTCTTGAAAACAGAGGTTCCACTATGCAGTATTAATAGGTATAATGCTGTGAGGCACAAGAACCAGTACTTATCACTAAAAATTAGGTATTTTAAGTTAGTATTGCTAGATTAGTAGCATATGTATGTCCTACACCCTCTGCCTTACTCTGTAAGGCAGAATTTTGATCTAAGTAGCTATAGAACCAGGCTCATTTCTAAAACGCTGTCATCACTAAGAGAGTGTGAATTACCAAAAAAAGCTCAACTAAAGCCCCACAGAGAGTGGAGAGACAGCACTCTTCTGGAAAGCTGAGTTTTCTGTTTTGACCTTAAACAAGTCTTCAGTGCTTCTCTTTGCTATCTTAACCTACTGTGATATTTTCCCCCATGCTTTTGCAAGGCAAAATGCATAAAGAATCCAGTGGCACTTTGCAAAGTTGCTGCAAACCTGCAACATTCATTAGCAGCATCCAAACCCTACACCATAAATTTGGAGAGTCAGTCAAAGATACCTGTGGAAATCAGAGGAAATGTTTAGGTTTCATCATCAGTTGAACCCCATTATTCAGTGAAATAAATGATACCTTCACTGGTAGGAAACAGTTATGGATCACTTCTTTTGCTAGTGATATATGATCATTTATTCTCATAACTTTTTTCAAATCTGTCCTTTTAAATAAATGGGTACTATATGACAGATTTAAGTCTACTGTGAATGAAAAGCCTTGAAGGTGATAGCCAGAGTTCACACATGGCGTTTACTAAGTTATAGGTGCCACCTTTGGCATCTCTGTTAGTCTTTCAATGTTCCATTTTTAGCACAACCGAAAAAAACCTTTCTGTTCAAGGAGGAAGTTCCTAGGAAACCAGGATGCATAAGGCTTGTAATATTGATATGCAGCTGACGTAGCTTTTTTCTTATGAAAGAGACAGAATACAGCTGTGTGCATTTGGTTGAGTTGGTACAAGAGCAAAATCCAGGTCCTGGCTCAGAGGAGATTCCAGAAAGGGACTGGAAAAAGCAACCTTATGATACTGGAGGATGCGGGAGAGTCATGGAAAAATCAGCAAAACACTTACCTGTTTCTTGGTTGAAGGCATCTCCCTGGTGGTTGTTTCAGTTAAGTAGGCTTTGAGGCTGTAAACAAGTTCCCTGTTTTTTGTTGGGCAATAATTTCTCAGTATATGCTGACAAATTACTTTTTAATGTTTGTTTCTGCCAGACATTGCCAAAGCAGCTTCCATCTCTCTAACTTTTATTGTTGTCACATTGAGAGTAAAGAGAGTACCCAGCAGCCCAACTCCAAAGTAGGGCTGAGGTAGAGTTCACAGACCACTTAGAAAGCAGTGAGATGCCTCCGGAGTTCAGCCTGCGCTCTGCAGTCAGCAGTGGCTGTAGGTTTGGCGTACCGAGGGTGACAAAGCACTCGGCGTACGGCGGTATGCTCTCGGAGCGATGCTGTCGTGCTGAGGTCGAAAGTACTGAGGATAGGAAATAGAATATGAAGGTACAAAGATACAGGCATCATAGGAAGAACTTACTTTTCACAATGTGTATTTGGTAGTTTTGGCCTGCAGGAACAGTTTACCTTACCGACCAGCCTCAAAATTGTGCCTCTCACAAGTCCAAACAAAAGTCTGCAACCATCAAGTTTCTTTACTTGAGACAGAGGTTTATCCCTGGAGCTACCAGTTCTCACAGTTCTCTACTAGGGATTAAAAGCTTTTACTTCTTGCAAAGAGCCTTTCACAAAAACAGCTTGAAAAACGTTCAGCAAACTTCGCCTTGAAAGTCATTTGGTAATCTTAACTTTTTGGAAGAAATGCAAAGAATGTCTTGAAATAGTTTAAGTGGCATGAAATCATAGTAATCTAATCCCACTGTAATAAAATACTTAAAGAATAACTGTTCTTAAGAACATTTTCACAAACACCCATCATCTTCAGTACTATAATCACAAAGATAGGATTGCTGCAATTCTACTTCAAAATTTAGAGCACCGCCTAAACTGACAAGCAATGCTTGTCTTCTGTGACCCTCAATTGGACAAAGGGACAGCTCTGAAAGTGTCAATTTTCCTTTGAGCCCGATTTCTTTTAACTCACAAAACACATTAGGCCATTATTGCCTTTTCTTTTTCAAACCAGCTGTCTGAAATGCTTTTCTTCCATACTTCAGGATTAATTATTCCATTTCATTTATTCTCCTTCATTCACGTGGCAGTACTAGAGTCCTTCCAGGTCCTGTTGGGATGCAAGCATCCACGTAGCTCCAGATGCTTTACAGATGTGTATAAACTCATTTTCAGGGTTAAGTATTGCTGAGCTTAAATTATTTCATGCCTACACAGGTGTGCAGTAGCTGAAGCTTTTCAGATAGTTCTCCCCACGCTGTTCTTCAGTGCTTTGACTGGCCTGTGAAGTTTGACTATATTGCTTTAGCAAACAGGACTTGAACAGGCGCCCAGAATTCCTTGAAACCAAAACAGCATTAGACTTCCTAATTAGGGACACCAAGTGAACCTGGCTTTTAATACTTCACGAGTGTGTTTGCCACCACTTCTACTTAACTGCTTCAGCAAGCAAGCAAGTTTTGGTTCTGTGGTTAAGTTCTGCAGTGTTGACAGGGTTATTATGTTAAAAACAAATAACAAAGTTTATCTCATCTTATGCAGTAGAGTCGTAAGCTACACAGCTGTGGATGTGCCTATCAGAAGGAGCTCAAAGTTTTATTTATGTTGCTGTAAAAACTTGTCAGGTATAAACTTTCTCTCACGTGTCCTGTACATGCACACACAAGCTCCAGTGATCTATGCATTTAAGGACTAGGAGTCTTAAAAGACAAAAACAATTCTCAAAACATGCTGCAGAATTCGTCAGCGCTCGTTCCACCAGCATCAAAGAAATCGAGCAGGAGGTCTGAGTTGCAGAGCCCTTACTGTAGGAGAACAGAGACAGAGGAAAATCTTGGGTGTCTGCGTGATGCCAGGCAAGCACCCCCAGGCTTCTTGCTCTCCTGTACAAGCACATGCTTTACTCTATCATCAGGTCTATTATCAGCCCAATGTAACTCATTTATACATTTTCCCAAGGCCTGGAATCAAAGCGTACACTAAATCAGTGCTCTCTCTCTTGTGTGTTCCTCCCTCACTCCCATTAGCAGTTCAACCGAAAAACAACTGCAAGAAACAAAAGAAAATGTTTACACAGCTGATGCTCTCTATAAAAAGGACTGCAGCTACACTGCTTTGAGATCTTCCTCTGTTTAACGGATAAAACGCCCTTGCTTTATAAAAACACAATCACTGTAAAAGCAGGGAGTACAGCTGGGGAAGGGCACCAGTACAAAAAAAACCCAGCACTGGTAAAGAGATTGGTCTGTCTGCGAAGAACCTGCAGCCTTTTAGCCATAGGAAATTTAACTGCATTCCATCCTGTGAGGGCTTCAAGCTTCATGTATTCAAGACTGAAATAATTTTTAAACGCTTAAAGTCTGCGACAAAGCTAGATTTCAAAAGATCAAGAACTCAGAGGATTTCTGGTAGCGTTTGTGTATACATTACTTCCCATGTGCAGCCACAGAGATTAGATGCTAATTACTGGAATCTAATAGACTCCTTGTGGTTAAAGATCTTCCCTTAGCACTTTTACTGACACTGCAGAATCTTACTTCCCTTTTAAGTATGACTGATGCAAATAGCTCAGTGTAAGAGAAATCCTTGAACTACATGAGTAGTGAAGACTTTTATTCTGGATTTTGAAATATATATATAATTAAAATGTTTTTTTTTTTCCTTTCTCTTTGAAGTAAAATACGACCTTAACAACCCTGCAAAACATGGAAAGCTGGATTTCCTCAACAACCTTGCAACTGGACTAGTATTCATTATAGTAGTTGTGAATATTTTTATCACTGCCTTTGGAGTGCAGAAGCCAGTTGCTGAGTCAGCGTCAAGACAGTAAGCACAAGGTGAGTGTGGTCTCTGCACCGTAAGGTATAGAGCGTAGCATACACGAATGTGGTGCACACTAGGGCATAGCTTTAAACATAGCCATGAGCTGATCCCTACAGTTGTAGCCTTTGCAGATAAAGGAGTTTACTTCATACTACTGCAAAAGCAAAAGCTACGAGGAACTGCTAAGTTATTACAGCGTATTTGTCAATGTAGAGTTCAAAAGTTGATGGCAGCATCGTACTCTGTCAGGGGCCCCTTGCATGTGTCACGCAGGGGAAGTGTAAAGATTGTCCTTCTGGCTTAGCCGCTCCTTTTCCTCACTGCTGACTTAGCCAAGAAGGGAAATAATATTGGTTTGCTTCCTCCAAATGCCTGTTCCTTTTTTAAGGAAGGTTTGCAATATACTGCATCCAGTCTGTTATGAACACTGAAGACTTAATCTTTATTCAACTAGGGCTATTAAGTCCAACATATAATAGTAGGCATCATCGGAGCCCTGCAGTTCCTGTGCAGATAGTGGGGCTTTTCTGTCCTCCCGAGCTGCAGGGCTTTTGTTTTGTGGGAGACTCAGGCTGCAAAGATGTGCGCTGTCACTTCGCTTGATACACACGGTCATTTAGAACAATATTGTTTGCTCTACCTGCCTTCTAAAGTTTGTTATTTACTTATATGGAAGGATAAATATAGGAGTTGTGAGAATCAAAATGGGTATCTTCCTAGCGTCATAGCTATCTATGATGAATAATATGGGAGGAGATAAACCTAAATTGCAGGCTGGTAGACCAACAAGCACTATAGTCCAACATCTGCCTTTAAAATAGCACTGCTAAGTCTGTGTCTGCCAACATTGCTCTGGCTCTTTATCTTCCAAATCTCAAACCACATTCAGAAGACTTGCCTAAGAAGGAATTGCTTGACTTTCCTGGCAAGCCGCAGTACACTGGCCATTACACAGCCAGCTCATACATGGAACATTATCTGTTTGAGTTAACTTCTAGATGAAACCCTTTCTCCATGAAAAAGGAGATACAAGGCATTTAAACCCCTAATCTGAAGATGAATGGCACAACAGAAATCTGTAACAAGAACAGAAACCAGTCAAAAATCTATCAGGACTCAAAAAAGCATGGGGGGAAATCAGTGCAACAAGTTACTAGGAAGATGAAGAATGAAATTCATTTATTTCAGGGTGTGGGTGGAATCATCTGCTTTAAGGAAAACCTGTGAAATTCTGGCAGTGAAACAAGATAGTTTTATTGTATTTTCTGGCCATAGTCTCTACAAATAAACTAATAAAAAATAATTTTAACAGCAAAGAGCACATAGATTATCTGAGATATTATCAGAATTATAGGTAGAACATCCATCTCAGCAGTACATGTTGAAGCAACACTGAAACGCTAACCACAAAATTGCACTGGCAAAGGCAAGAGAACTGAATGAAGGATTATTGGAATTTTAGCTGTCTTCACAGGAAAAAAAACATGCACAATAGCCAGGAACAGAGGCAGAGACAAGAATCTGAAATAGGCATCAAGAAATTAAAATAATGGACAAGGTGGCATGCCAGAATCCCAGCCGTGCCTCTTTTTGATACAGTGAAAGCAAAACTTAAGAGGGAAGAGAGGAGAAGCGTTTTTGCTTATCACAGTGGTGTATGCTGAGTAGAGAGGGAGATGAGCTGACGATCCAATCCCGAGCCAGTTAGTGCCTTGATGTAATGGTATATTGAGAAGTCAGCTAATATCCAGAAGCCAGGTATCCCACACCTTGCCTTACCAGGATACTGGATGGGTGAGCTATTCATCGGCTATTTCTCTACTAGTACCACGTTCTCTAACGAGGTGCCTTACTGATTATGCTCCCTTTTCGATCTCTTGCTGGCTTTTAGGAGATGCAGCTTCTGCAATGGTTCCCAAATGCCACTGCTGTATTTCTGTACAGCAGAACTCAATTCTGAAGTGCTTTGGAGAGCGCTGCAGCTGTTACAGAGCTCGCAGGACATCTGGTTTGTGTGTTAGAAGCCAATTCAGCTCTGGGCAGCACTACCATGCCAGCCTGGCTTCTGAACGGTACTGCGCAGTAGCTCTTTAAACACATGAAGTGCATCCTCCTGCCAATTTCTCCCACCTGTCCATGGACTTTGTCTCCTTTCCCCTTCCTTCAGACACATATGTGGCTAAGTTTTATGGAAACGTCAGTGGTTTTGTGCGATGTCTTACCACTTAGCTGGCACCGTCTGCAGGAGGAGGCTCTTCACAGCGTTTGTGTTGGAGTTTCTCCTCTGCTATTCCTTCTGCTCTCCATGAACTGTCAACCCAAAGGGTTTTGTGGCTTAATTTGACTAGAGTTGTGGAATCCCTAGTTAGAAAGCTAGGTCTTAAATGAGAAAACAGTTTGCATTTAACTTGTCTGAGATCATCATGAGAGCAGGAAACACGGTTCTGCCTCGTGGCTGGTACTAGCTCCTACAGCAATATATCATATATCCCATATCGCTATGCACAGCCAGAGTATTTGTTCACATACATAAACCTGATTGGTACCTACTGCTGAAACCGGTTTAATAAACTTGCAGTGCCTCAATAAAGGAGAAGCAGTAGCTGTTTTGTGTACCCTCAGGTAGAGGCAAGACCAAAGGTTGTTGAAAGCAAGTTTACATCTGTACAAAACCAGCAGCTGTGTGATCCTGCCTTCATGCTCCTCACACATGCAGTTTCCTAATAACGTGGCCAAATGTGGTATCTGGGACCTGTGTCTTTTCGCTCCAGATTTGCTAAACGTGGAAGTTCTGAATTGCTTTTGAACACTACCTTTGTTGTTTATTCATTTACACATATTGCCCGTGCTAAAAGCACCTGGTCATCTGAATGTAACTTGAAAAATAAGTCTTTTTCAGTCTGCTGCCACAATCTCCTCAAACCCCTGAGAGAGGTGAGTGGCCATCATTTTCTGGCTTTACCTTTACTATTATGCACACTTTTCCAAAAAAAAATTAATTCCCCCTTTAAGGGGAATTTGTCATTTACTGTCATTCCTGTGTCACCAACATCTCGATATCTTTGTTTTGTATTTCAGAGACCTGAAGCATTCATTCTTCCGTAGATGCCGTTTGCGCTTGAGCCAGTTACGCTTGGACACAGTGGGGAAAAAAAAAATAATCTGAAGAAGCTGGACATACAGAACAGCTTTCTCGAGTTTCCAACAACCATTTGTGCACCTAAAATTTTCCAATGTGTTAATATTTAAACTGTTCAGCATCTACGGAAAGGTTGATTTTGACCCAAAGACATTGTCTTTCTGGAATATTAGCATTTCAAGCATTTCAATTGCTGTAGAAACTTATTTTTTTTCTCAGATAAGTGGCATAAGCTCATCAAACAAGGTGGCGCTTCCCAGGACTTCCCATTTTCTATGCCTTTTGTTTTTGTGGCAGTTTGTCATTTCCAGCATAGGAAGAAGCGGCAGGCTTTCAGTTCTGGCACGGTGACGTTGTCCTTTATTTCACTCACTTGGCACCAAACTGATGTACAGTGGTCTTCTTTTGCAGTGTGCAAAGACAGCTGTGCCTTGTTTTCTTTTTTTTTCTCTTTTTTCCACTCTAGCCAAAGTGAAGATAAGACAAACAGCAGCAGTGGGCGATCTTTCGTCCAGTTTTGCTCCTATTTCTTCATCTCTGGACCATGCTTAAAATTTCCTTCTCCTTTGTGCGCAGTCACACGAATAACCTTATTGCTAATAGTTTCTTAATATGAACTGCTGTGCTCCGTATTCTGTGCATTGTATATTTTTCTGGAAACCCTGTTAAAAGTGCTACCTTTTCTAGGCCCAACTGGAAAACTGGAGGATACGGGGTGAACTGTACTTGCTAAACTGGTACTGAGCGCCCATCAGTAATTCAAGTTGCAAATTGAAAGAAATTTATCCCTCTATGACTTACTTTTCCCTCTTCTCTTCCCAAGATTGATTGCTGGAGTTGTGTTACTCTTATGAGTTTATGGCTAAAAGCATCACTAATTTTTTAAATTTTATTTTTAAATATATATAGAGAGATATAAATATCTTCTAGGTTCTTACCTGCTGGCTCAGGGACTGACACTTTTTTTCTAAATACACTCTTGCTAGTAATGGTGTAGGTTATACAATTTTCTACGACAAAAACATTTCAGTCATTTTATTTCCAAAGTATCACACCTGCAATCAGGAAAATCCTGTTTTTCTAGAGTGTGCTTACTTGTAGATGCAGATTTGTACTAATACATTTCCTTACCGTTAATTTTTAAATGCTCCCTTGCACATATTAGTAGAAGTTTTACTTCCATGTGTCTCATCTCATTTACCATTTTTATTGATCGCATTTCTCTTTAGTTATGTCTCTCGGCCCATTGATGTACCATATCTCATTTGCATTTTCTGTAAGAGTTACTAACAGAAAACAAATCAGAAAGTTGTGTGATTTGTAATGGAATAGGTATACTTTTTTAATTTGTCTTTTGTTGCTTCATTTCCAACTTAACCAGTATTTAACCAGTATCTAGCAATTGTGCTTGTACTAATTTAAACGTAGCTCAGAACAAGTTCTGAACGAGGTACTCAGGACAATTTTCCTTATTTATTTTTCACAAACCAGCGAACTGTTGAAGGACTATTCCTACATACTTGTGCTATCGCAGTTTTTGATGCTGTAGTGTAGTGAATTGACGGGCCAAACAGCAGTGCTGAAAACTGTAAAAAACCCTTTCTTTTGGAGAAAAGGTGGAGCCTTCCAAGCATGAAATTTATTTGTGACTCAACATCGGGCAGTAATTTAAATAAGATTATTGAATGTACCACCTTTGTTACCTTTCACGTTTTTACTCACTGGAGTATTTGCCCGTCTGTGCATCTCATTCAGTCTGGAGAGGCTCTCTGGAGGCATCTACTGCTCTCCCGTACAGGAGACTTTGTACCTAAACTCTAGGTCTGAAGGAGTTGCTTTGTGTTGTCCTAAATACATTACCCGTCCAAAAGATAGTTACTTTTAACTTAGGTATAAATATTGGGTATTTTTCATCACCAGATTTGCATCTTTCTACTTTTTTTAAGCAAGACATAAAAATAGGAAGAAATACGTTTCTGGAACTTAGCACTTTTTGACTTGTCCTTACTGCCCTCAAGGCAGATGCAAACAGACAGACGCCCAGGCTCTACTGGTGTTTACTGTGTTTGTACTCAGTGGTGATTTCGCCCAATTTTGAATGTAGCTTTCCATGCTACTTACTGCCACGACCCTCTCTTGTGAGCATGACCGTGTTTGCCTCGCTCTGAAACACTTGAAAGCAGTCAGAGGGGGTTGCCGTACAGACGTACCAGGTCTTTTCCCATTTTATTCCCTTCATTATTGGACCGTAATTTTTCAGGTCACTCAAGCAAACAAGCTGTTACAGTAGGTTTCTCCAGAAAATCAGAGTAGTTGTTCTTATAGCATCTTTACTGCTAAGCTGTTGTCCAGCAGAAGCTACCAAGGCTTGTATATCCCATCTCCCAGCGGCTCCTGGAGCTAACTGGATCCAGAACAGTAGGGTAGGGAACGCTCACCATGCGATGACTTGTCAACTACAGATTCCAACAGACTTTGGAATCTGGTTGGAATCAGACGCAGGTTTCAGGACATACAGGAGGGAAAGAAAAATCACTTCAAGCTTGAACACCTTGTTGGGTGCTAAGATGGATACGACAATCTGCGTTAAGGGGGTAGGTGTCTGTTCACTTGGACTCTGCCAGAGCTGGGCTCAGAACAACAACAAACCCCCCGCGAACCTAAAAGCTTCCTAAAAGTGTGACGGAAGCATCACAACAGATACCTGCAATGTCAGAGAGCTTGATCTCTTCTTTTGGTTCTAAAAACATGAAAACCTGATCTGAAAGCCATCCGACTACAAGACTGTTCTGGGCAACAGCAGTATTCAACTTGCAACTGGATGTCTTTTTTTTTTTTTAAATAAAAAGGATGCTGGTTTATTCCCATGTCTTTCATTGTGATTAAGTAAGATTTGCAAAACGTCCTCAGACATGCAATCTGTGTTTTAAGTCTCTGAAGCCTTCAGAGATCATGTATTTTTTAGCAGACAAAAGCATCTGCAAGTTGGTTTCAAGTATAAATAATTTAATCACATGATTATTATTCTTTTAAGTCAGGTGCTTATTTAAAATCCGAGCGAATATCTCCGAGGGGCGGCGAACAAATGCATCGGTTTAAATGGTTCTTTGGTTTGCTGTGCTTCTCCAGAGTTCTTGGTTGTAGGCAAACATTCCACTGAAAAAGAGGTCATCAATAATGAAGCGAGATGAATTTTTACAGGCTGTCCCAGGAAGCGGTTCATGCCAGGTCACCCGTTTACTTCTGTTTCATAAGCTGCTGAGCAGAGTAAGAATTACGCATGCTGCTCTGGTCGCTCTCATTAGTCCCTTCAGCATCTAGGACTGCCTGGCTTGAAATTTTCAGTGTAGCTGTACTTACTGAAGGAGGTGACAACAACTATATTTACTGGAACTGACTTTTAAATATTTGTCTTCTAAACCAGGTCGCTGCTGAGGCTTATTCTGCAGCTGAGTATTACATAAAATGGGCTGCACTGGGAAGCGTAATCCTGGTTACTGTTTGCCCCTCAACTATAATTCGGAAGGTTTTGGTCACTTCTTTTAATTTATTCCAGCAAATGCTTTGTCCTGTTTTCTGCTGCGTCTTCCCGCAAGCCGCAGCGAGCCCTGCCAGCCACGCTTTGGTGTCGGTACTGGTTGACTGGGGGGCACTGCCCCGTACCTGCGCTCATCTCCTCGGGCCAGGGCACGGCCTCGTGACTCCGTGTCACCCGAAAAGCTTGGTTGCTCTTTTATTTTGACAGCTGAAAGAAACATGATAATCTTCATCATTCAAATATTTACTAAAGAGTTATCAGAAACGAGTGACAATCCAAACGCTAAGCTCTCCTTCTTTTCTAGCCTACCGAAGGTGTTGCCATTGTAAGTTTTGTCTGATTCAGGAAATGCTATGTGTGGTACCAATTTATGCACCATTTTACAGTTTGTTTTCAAAAAAAAACCAAACCCCAAAACAATGTCAAAAGCTGGTCCTTGTTCTACAATACAATTTTGTCAAACTACGGGAGAACATGCTCTACTGACAGTGTATTTACTTACTGCAGAGCAGTGGGAGCACTTAGAAGAAAACCGATGATATATTTTCATACGTATAACGTTGATAACCTGCACATTGAAACACTCACCTCCTTGAAAATAAATCCTCAAATCTCCCATAAGGTTAGAGGCAGCGTAGGGCATACAGAAGCACCGAGACTGCAAAGAAGCAGGCTCTCCTTCTGCTTAGTTGTTTGCATGCAAGAAAAAAGCCACATTGCTTCTAAATGACAGTGTTTTGCTTTTAAAGAAATGATGTGCAGGTTATACACACAGAATATCCAAATGTGAGAGGTGGAGCCTCCCGTCTTTGCATGGCCAACCCCATAAACCCTACACATCCATTAAGAAATTAAAAAATAATACTGGATAATAACTCTGAATACTCCCAGCAGCTTTGCTGCGCTGTCTGTAGGGAAATGGTCGTGCAGAGCAGAAGTCGTCCTGCTTAGTTCTGAAGACGACCCATTCCGTGTTATCTCTAGTCAGCCAACCTCCAGGAAAGGACACTGCAGAAGAAGAGTGCAGATACCACAGTTTCCCTTAGAATAAGTCTGGCAACAAGCGGTACCCCAGGTAGCACCACATGGTAGCTATTTGTAAACGACTTTTTTTTCTAGTAGAAAGGAACAGGGCTAACATCACTTAAATATACACAAATTTACTGACCTTAAAGTGAAGTTCATGCATCGTGGAGACCACGCCAGCAGCATGTTCAGATGCAGGTTTTGCCCCCACGAACCACCCCAGAGGACAGTATGCATCGCGGAAGAAACCTCCCACAGTGAAGGGAAATGAGATTATGTTCTTCTTTATGAAAGAACATTTCAGCACTTCATTTTGATTTTAGAAGCTTTCACATGAAACAGCACAAGGCACCACGCTCAAAAGTCCTGAAAAGTAGGCAAACTCCATCTCAGGATGACTACTAAGCTCGAGCTAACTACCCACCTAGAAGCATGTGGAAGAGAAGAAAGTTTGTGGTGTCCTAAATTCCCACCGCCCTTATTTCGGAAAGCTGCGGGTCTGAGGAGCTCTTTCTCCCCCGGAAAATGGAGAGGTCGCTGCTTTACAGCTGCAGTGTGTCAGGAGCAGGAGAGGACCCCATTCACCCCCGTGTCACGTAGGGGTCTTGCTGCAGCCCTTTAATCTTCACAGGTGATCGACGAGGCTGCACCAGAGTCAAAAGCTAAGACAAGACATTACCAGAGCAAGAAATAAATTAAAATAAATGAGAGAAAGCATTTGAGGAAGAGATAAGTAACTGCATGGCCACAGCGGGCTCTTCGAGCAGATATTTTTTCATCGGAGGCCAGGTCAAGTCCAAGCACTGTAGGGGCGATGGGTCAGCTGTGCCCAGAGTTTTGCCCCTGTCCCCACCATCGTTTATCCACATCCTGACATGTGAGCACCGGCCAGAGCGGCGGGAGGGCAGAGGGGGCAGGGGCGCAGGCAGAGCGGATGGAAACACCGCTGGCAGGAGGCTCTCGGCTGTGTCGGGGAGCGACCACCGGCCATGGCAGGTACGTGCCCAGCAAAAAGGCTGACATGAAAAGATGTGGTGTTTAAAGGCTTCTGCAGGGAGGGATTTCACGTTGTCACACTGATTGAATGCTTTACTCTGCATTAAAGGCACACACTCGGCCTCGGCTCTACTTTTCTAACGGCCCTTGGCTGTGACGTTGGGAGCGGTACCTCCGTGTCACTGCAGGATACGTTATGACAAATAGTGCAAGACACAGAATACAATCTTTTCAAGAATAATATCTAACCAGTTATTATCCAACCTCCTAACGGGGTGGCGACAAGAAATTACCATCGCTGCTATTGGATGCAATGGGTTCATTTGAACTCACTTTCCTCCTTCTCCGCAGTCTGTTGAAGTGAAGATCTGGTCCCAGGGTTAGTTTCTCCCCCTTGGATTATTTCATAACGAGAAATATTTAATAACCTGGCTGCCTTCCCAAGGAGAGTCCCCCGCTGGGAACAGGCGCTTTGCGATGCTTGCTCATCAGGCAAGTCGGGCTTTGTCAGAAATGGAGACGGCAAAAACGCTGGTTACTTTTTCTTCCAGCCTCCTTCACGATGCTTTCCACTCCTCCTCCTCCCTTTTCCGACCTCCCCGCTCAGAGGCAGCCCCAATCCTCTTTTTAGGATGCAGATTTTAATTAGTTGGGAGGTGAGCAGTAAATCTGGTGCCGTGGTACAAAGCGCCGCACCGGGACACCTGAAACATTGCCAACCGCTTTCTCGGGTGCCAAAAATATTTGAGAATAAACCAGTTTCATCGTCACCCAACATTACCCCAATTTTCTGGTATCGAGAATGAAAATAAACTAAACCATTGGAAAGGCCTTATGTTTCACATTTGCGTTGGACTTGTGGAAGCCATGGAGGGAGACAGCCACGTGTCTTTACCCAGAAATAGGATATTTTTTTTTTTTCCTGTGTCAGAAAATATGATTCATCAGGCACGCCGGGGAGAGCATCGCTCGGGAAAGAAATGACTGTATTCCCCCCTGGGCCTCTCCATCGCTCGTGGAGAGCCAAATTCTGGGAACGTGACTTAACAAAATCAAACTGTACGAAGTGCACTAAATGGGGCAGCGTGAGAAAGAGCCACGAGGAGCCCGTGGTGGTCAGTATTCTCCTCCGCACTCTGTGAAAGCTCTTTTTCCTCCATGCTGATAAAAAAAACAGGTTTGAAAGTCCCTACATCCCACAGCCGCCCTGGTAGGTCTCATCCCAACATCTCAAAGGGACCACGGTTATCAAATAGAGATATCAAATAGGGATATCCCTGTCAAATGAGGATATCAAATAGACATCTTTAACCCTGACATCACTGTCACTATTTTGTTTAATTTGTGTGTCCCCTTCACTTGCAGAGACAGGGTGTGATGGAATAACGAGTCGTCTTGATCGTGTTCCCAGAGTCAGGACCAGCCTAGACTCATCCAGGGTTGAATTTCCTCCAGCTCCAAAGGTGGAATTTCCTTCCTACTTGTTTGTTTTCGTAATGACTCTGTGCTAGGCAAGACAAGTTTTGCCTGTGCCCCACAGTACTCCCTGCCTGGGAATACCCTGAAAGATGCCTTTGCAGCTCTTTCATGGAAAACTGCTATCCAAATTATTATTAGTAGTACTGATTATTATTTTCTGCTATCATTTTACCTGTTATACCTGGACTTTAATTTTGGTTCCTACCTGCTGTACAATATCTTCCTACCTTCTGGCAGGATGGAGTTCTTCTAGAGCTGCGAAAAGCAGCAGTGGTAAATCATAGAATCATAGAATGGTTTAGGTTGGAAGGGACCTGGAAGATCATCCAGTTCCAACCCCCCCTGCCCTGGGCAGGGACACCTCCCAACAGCCCAGGTTGCTGCAAGCCCCGTCCAACCTGGCCTTGAACACCTCCAGGGATGGGGCAGCCACAGCTTCTCGGGGCAACCTGCGCCAGGAGCTCACAGCCCTCACAGCAAAGTATTTCTTCCTAATATCTCATCTAAATCTCCCCTCTTCCAGTTTAAAACCGTTCCCCCTCATCCTATGGCTCCCCTCCCTGATCCAGAGTCCCTCCCCAGCTCTCCTGGAGCCCCTTTAGGCACTGGAAGGGGCTCTAAGGTCTCCCCAGAGCCTTCTCTTCTCCAGGCTGAACCCCCCCAACTCTCCCAGCCTGTCCTCCCAGTGGAGGGGCTCCAGCCCTCGCAGCATCTCCGGGGCCATCTCTGGACCCACTCCAACGTCCTTCTTTTGCTGAGGACTCCAAAGTTGGACACAGGGTGACTCTGAGCAAGCTCCAAGAAGCACTCGTGGGACCTCAGAGGGAAGGATGAACCTCTTCTCACCTCCAGAGGCTCTTAACTGCACCTTGCTGTTCAACCATAAAACAGCATGAAACTAAATCAAAGCAGCCATGGAGTGCCCTTATGATTTAAGGGTGGGAGAAAAAGCTCCCGTGCTTGTCTTATAAACCCTCCAGGTGACAGATTCAGAAGTAGGTCCATCCAGCCCCTCACAGCCATGGGACAAGAACATCCCCTCTGCAGGACCCTTAATCCACCAGAGCACAGCCAGCTTGTGCAAGGTGTGAGGGCAGAGGCCAAGAGCACATGAAGGTGCCTGTTTGGAGCCTGTGACACACTGAGAAGCATCCAGCACAGCCTCTGACCAGTCAGTGCTCATCTGTGCGTCACGGGTTCCATTTTGCATGTGAAAGCAGTGATGAATTCTGGATTTTCCTCTCTTGGTGTGCCAGAAAAAGCACGAGAGGGGAGCTATCGCTGCTCACTCCTGGTTGTTGCAGCACAGCACTCATCTCCCTTGTGCCACCCCTTGTTCCCTGCCCCCCCCTGCCGCATCCCGAGCACCAGCCCGGGGCGTGGGGTGCCGTACCCCACCGCAGCGGGGCCGGGCGGCTCCGTGTCCTCCTGCTTGTCTGGCTGGAGAAAGGGGCAGGGAACACCAGCTCTGCTCAGGAGCAACCCTTTGGTTTTGACACCCGTGAATTTTAAAAATGTCTTGTCCTTCCAAGCGAGGACAAGCCCCAAGCGGGAATTGGTAGGATGGAGAGCACGGATTTTTTTTGCTTCTTCTCCCTCCCTGAAAATACCCAGAGTTCACTTTGTGCTTGGGAACAAATCTTCATTAATACAGTGAAACATGCAGGCAAGTGGAAAGGTCACCCCAGGAGACGGGAGGGGTGGGAGAGGGACAGAGGGATGAGCTCTCCCCGGGCACCCATGGGAGCAGGGCAACACACCTCTTCCAAAGATTTCCAGTGTGCTTCTCAGCCCCGGGGAGATTTGGAAATAGTCCCAGTGGGAGGCTTTTCTCCTCCACAGAGAGATGAGAAGCGTAACCCCGCTGTCCACAACCGTTACGGATCAGGAATATTTAAGAGGCACAGGCATCCTATTTTCATAGAACCACAGAATCATAGAATGGTTTAGGTTGGAAAGGACCTTGAAGATCATCAAGTTCCAAGCCCCCTTCAATGGGCAGGGACACCAGGACGTCCAGCCTGGCCTTGAACACCTCCAGGGATGGGGCCTCAACAGCTTCTCTGGGCAACCTGTGCCAGTGCCTCACCACCCTTAAAGTAAAAAATTTCTTCCTAATGTTCAATCTAAACCCGCCCTCTTCCAGTTTAAAGCCATCCCCCTCGTCCTATCACTCCATGCCCCAGTAAAAAGTCCTTCCCCAGCTCTCCTGTAG
>VUYV01000197.1:373887-400061 GCA_008711295.1 Anarhynchus alexandrinus | reverse complement strand
GCACATTGCTGGCTCATGTTGAGCTTCTCGTCAATCGGCACCCCCAGGTCCTTCTCCTCAGTGCTGCTCTCCAGCCATTCCCCGCCCAACCTGGAGTTGTGCTTGGGATTGCCCCGGCCCAGATGTAAGACCTTGCACTTGGCCTTGTTGAACTGCATGACATTAGCTTGGGCCCACCTCTCCAGCCTGTCTTGGTCCCTCTGGATGGCATCCCTCTGGATGGCATCCCTCCCCTCCAGCGTTTTCAACCTCTGCCTAGGAGATTTTCAAACTAATTCACTCCGTGCAAAGGAAAAATAATCTTAGATCTCGCCCTGTCTGTTAGTGCACGGCTGTGGCACTCAGCAGCCGCCGGGACCAGGCAGCGTTGCTGTCCGAGGCTGGTGCCGGCGCTGCTGGTGGGTGTGAGAGCTGCTGGATGGCACAGAGCATCCTCAGGACAGGGGCTGTGGGCTTGGGCACTGCGAAACCCCCAGGGAAGCCAAAACCAGGGCTTAGAAAATGAAAAAAAAAAACCACCGGAGTGTGATGAAATATTTTGCTACTGAAGAGAGGACTTGATATTTGCCGCCCTGTGAGGACACATCTTGCCAGTTATTTATTCAGGCTTTAGGTGCCGTGGCGCTCCGGCTGCCGGCATCTGACATCCCCTGTTACCAGTTCATGAAGCGCAGACCGAGCCTGAAAGGTTTTTGCTTTACTAGGCACAATTTTATTAAAGATTTATCAACAGCAAGATGGCAGAAAGCTTTTCCTTGCGACTGCAGTGTATAGTGGCCTGTGCTCCAAAATAGAAAGGGCAGGTCAGGATTCACCCGAAATGCTCTTTTATGCCAAAGCAGCTACGTTGAATTAAACGGAGCGGTGCTGCTGCATTCCTGGCTCATCTCAGCCACTGGTTTCTTTTGCATTTGGCATTAATGTCCCTATGAAGCGGACGAGTTGAAGCTATAATTAAAATTACCCCCTCACCCAAATCCTACAGTTTTGTAACTTTCTCAAGCTGTTTTTTCACTCACATCAAAACCTTGGTGATGCCCATGGAGAAAGGTCTCTCCTCCTGGCAGCAGGCACCTCTGCTGCAGTGGCAGAGGGTTGGAGCAGCGCATGCCAGCTCAGCACAGAGGCAAACATGTCCTCCCCGTAACACAGCCGCTCCTCTGCCTCTTCCCGCGAAGAGCCACACACCAGCCAGCAGGAAAGGGGGGGAGAGACTCTCATTCCAACTCATCAGGCAGAGACACTCCAAGGGACTGCAAAGGATGATGAGGGTCTCTCCTGCCGATCAGCAGTTATCTCAACAAGAGATCATCCTCCATTGACACTGATAACCCACCTCCTGTTTAACAGCGTTTCACGTGCTATGGGAAGGCGCCGAGGCTCTGGGGTTCCTCTTGGCCCCCAAAGAGAGGTGAACGGTGACAGTCAACATGGCTTCACTATGTGCAAATCATGCCTGACAAATTTGGTGGCCTTCTCTACTGTGAGGGTGGTGAGCCCCTGGCACAGGTTGCCCAGAGAAGCTGTGGCTGCCCCATCCCTGGAGGTGTTCAAGGCCAGGTTGGACGGGGCTTGGAGCAACCTGGTCTGGTGGGAGGTGTCCCTGCCCAGGGCAGGGGGGTTGGAACTGGATGACCTTTAAGGTCCCTTCCAACCCAAACCATCCTGTGATTCTATGATTCTATCAAAGTGCTGCAGCAGGGGATGCAATCCAGGCTGCGGGTCAGCAACTCCCCCTGAAGCTTCTCCTGCTACAGCAACACGTTTCTTTGGTAAGATCCTTAATGCTGCCCACAGTAGCACCTGGGCCAGCAGATCCCCCTTCAAAGTTTACCCAAAAGACCAGGCCAGTAACAAAGTTGTCTGCATGTTTTTCTTACCTGAACTCCCTTTTTGTGTGGTCAAAATAACCCTTAACATCAATCTTCTCACAAAGTCACTTTATACCAAGAAGAGGGAGGGCTCTGCGCAAGTCTTGATGGGCCAGAATTCATTGGACTACCAAAATGATCCAAAGTCAAGGCTTAACCAAAAGACACCCGGTCTTTGCACCGATGTGTCCTGTTTAACTTCAGATCACTCAACAAGTCGAGCAGAAAAACTGCAAAGAATTTTGAAAGCAGATGAAAACGTTAAAAATCTTGCCACAAATACCCGCCTCAAAAATTTAAGCATCCCAGCGCAGAGACCAGGAGGGAGTGGGTCAGCAGAGAGCGGCCACGGGAGGGCAACGCGCTGAGGGGCGCTTCTGGAAGGAAGCGCAAAGCATTAACTACAAGAAAACCAACGGCATTTCTTTCTCAGTACAGACTTTATTTCAATTTAATTGTCAGCTTCACCCCTTTAAAAAAAATTTCCATCAATTTCTACAGAAGTCAAGAAGACGTACGTTAGGAGAAATTATTACAAGCCACAGGACCTGTGAATACAGCAAACTGTTTGCGTTTCTTAGTGCAACGGCAACGCTGCTTACACAGCTAAGGCATGGCGTCTGTCTGCAATAACATTTGTGCATACAGAGCAGCAGGGAAAAGCATCCACAACTGCAAATCTTGACCAAACATCTTTTCGATTTATTACAGTATGAGAAGAAGAAGAAAAAAAAATCACAAGCAGAAGAAACAAAAAGAGTAACTTTGCCTCGGCAGCCTCGCAAACTCCAGCCAGCGGCTACGGCGTAGCCCAGGGTGTCCCAGAATGAATCATCACTTTGTGCCAGCTCTGGCTTGCAGGCGCATCACACTGCACTGAAGCACTTTAAATAGCAGTCTGGCTTTAAATGGAATTGTGCAAATTCATTGTACGATCTGTCACTTTGCCTCCCAACGCTCGCTGCACGCAGGCGGCCCCTTAACTATTTACATGTCTGAGCCAGCCGCCTGCGCGCTCCGCTGGGGGGTTATCCCACCGGCTGATGCCTCTCCTTGAATCCAGACAGCCCCGGTGTTGCCACCAAGACAATGGGAGGTGGTTCAGCTTTACTTTAAATCAAAAAGCCCATTCATAAGAAAAAAAGGGCGTGGAGCTCATTGCCTTTCCCGCCCCTCGGGACTGGCGCACAAGTCGCAGAGCAGCGAAGCGGACGGTCCCCGGTGGGAGCTGCGGCAGAGCACAGGCCAAGCTGGCAGGGGAGCCACCTGCGTGGTGACCTGCGCGCTCCCACCCTCCAGAGACCACGGCTTCTCCCTGCGCAGCTCCTTCCCGAGAGCCACGCTCAGCCCTCCAGCAGAGCATCGCCCATGCAACCCCCGGTCGGCTCCTTAGCCCGTAGCGCCGCTAAAGGCACAATGCTGCTTATCCTGCAGGGGGAAAGCAAACATCTCCCTTCTTCAACGAGACTTGCACAAGGTGAGAGTGGGTATGTTGAACACACAGCTGATTTTTCTTAGCACATTTACTGTCTGCAGTGCGAGAACCAACGGCACGCACAAGAACGGCCTCTGCACGCGTAACCACCTCCTGCGTTTTACACGGCCAGGACAACTTCCCTGCACATCAAGTACAGCACGTTCCTAAACACCAGCAGTTTCAGCAGCACATGCCAAGCTATTCTGGACTTGACAGGGAAGCTGCAATTCTGCAGCCAGACAGGCTCATCCAAGACCCCACTTGGTTTATTTCCCAGTAAATATCCCTGCTTGCCGAGAAGGACCCGACTCCCACGCAGGTACACACGGGCTTCTGCCAGGAACCGATGATGGAATTATCACTTCATCTGCTGTTTGCATGTGCTGCATAGATGCGCTCGTGGAGAAGTATGTTAATCTTTGGTATTTGCTCCACAAAGAAAAACCTTCCAAGAAGAAGAATGTCCCCCAACCTATGTCCATGCCAATTTTATACCTAGCCTCACTTTTACTTTTTAAATTAATAACTACCACTAAGAAAGGAACGGATTATTTTCTATTCTTTGCTGTCAGGTCCTTTAACTAACACCACTGGGATGAACCAAGACTCCTTTTCCCTCTCTGCTCCCAGCTCTGACCCTCGGGATAGCTCATCCTGGATTTTGTTGTTTTTTTTTTCCCCTGGGAGGCATTCTCACCTCAAGCAACCTCAGAAAGGGAAGAAATACAGCTGTAGCCTTTAGTAAACTTTCCTGTTCCATATGCTTTCCAAGGCTCAAGAAAGTCACTCAGTTTAAGGAACTGGGAGGACCATGTCCCACTGCACAGCCAGTGTGCCCCTGGGGCAGTTTTACTGACCCGAGAGGGCTCCCGGCACCGCGTGGTGTCCTCGAGCCACCAAGTACGGCAGATTCTCACCTTCAGATTAAATAAGGCACCGGTAACTTCCATAAGTTTCAGTAACAGCTCACAACAATTTGCAATCTGTTATTCAAAGGGCAACACGGTGGATAATCTAAACGGAAAGAATCTGCCCAGCAGCAATATGGCCTCTGTTTCTGCTTTAAAATGAGATGTGACCATTGCAATTACTTTGAATAATGGTTTTTTTGCGTGTAAAATGGAATACCATTCCTCTAATGAGGTTTCAAAGCTGGCTTCAAAACCCCATTACATTTCAGAGAGACTTTTTCTAGTCCCTTAAAAAGGAGTTGCTACAGGAGTTAAGCAGCAGTGAGGAAAGGAACGTTTCCTTTCAAATGTTATAATTTAGAGCTGGTTTGCTGGAGGAAAACCCCAACGTGTTGTCACGTGTCATACATGGCGAGCCAGAGAGAAAACAAGAGAATATAATTAAAGCACGTCCCAAGACGGAAGGCAGCACAACAGCAGATCGTTGTGTAACACGGCAGCAGAGCCTCGCGGTTAGCCCATTCTGCAGGAAACCCGCTCAGCTCCGTCACCTTTTTCTCCCTAATAAGAGTCCCCGCGGAGATTAGATCGAAGAGGCGCAAGCGCTGGTGGGGTGGAGGCAGGGGAAATGAAGTCTAAACCAGCTGCTCTGCTGGGTGATGTTTTGTTCGCACGGCATTTGTCTCATTCCACGTTTTCCACTGCAGCAATCAGGCTATTAAGCGTTCGTAACATCCCTTGGCCCACTGCTGATCCCGGGGCAGGTCTGCCTGTCTGCGCAGAAAACTCTTCTGCTGAGTGCTGCACAGTTACACCGGGGGAGCAGTTCGGGAAACGTCAGCTCCACAGTCACAGGAGCGGCTGCAGCTGTGTGGAAACAGCCAAGCCAGCTTTAACGGGGCTGGTGGAGGCACCGCTCCCAGTATAAAGCCAGCGACTGGGAGCCGGGCTTCCCACAGTCAGAACAAAGACCGAACCACACAGCTTGTGCTGACTTACACCGCGGCTCCAGCGTTATCCACGTAGCCCATTTGATTTCACCTGGGTGTTCCAGGATGAGCTGCACTCACAGCAGCGATGGCCACGAAGAGTCGCCGTCTGCTCTCGACATCTGACCTAACGAAGAGTGTCGCTACCTCTACGTGGGGCTGGCTCGCGGCCCAACCCCCTCCAATGCTGGAGGTAAAAACATTTTATCAGAACAGTAAAATCAGCATCCTCTGAGCCCTTCTTCATCTCTCAAGACATTTCCCGCAAATACTCTTTGGGTCTTTTACTTGAAAATTTGGCCCTGCACCCAATTCCTCCTCTGGACTATGTGCTTGATACTATATTGGGTGAGTGTTGTCCTGGAAGGAAATACAGTTATTCCAAGACGACCTGCTCTGGAGAAGATGATGGCATTTTTATAGCATGAATAAAGTTTAAAGCTGGAAGACAGTTTTCAGTCTGACTGTTTTGAGAAAACCAGTCCAAGCGACTGACAATGTTGCAAGGGATCCTCCAGCGCACGGTAACTTGAGATGTAGCTGCAAATTTTATTCGGGTGACATTCAAGCTGATCTGGAAATCTCTTCGTTCAGTCAGTGAATGAAGAGCCACAAAGCATCTTTCTCACCAAGTACAGGGATACGGTCTCCCCCAGCTCCTTACGCTCTTGCGTGGGTAACTGAAGAACCACCCACTGAAAATGTCACTTCTCACAGGCGGTTCAGGACTACCGCACCTCCCAGCTGGAGGAGGAAAGCCGTCGGTACTGAGCTAGGCAGCAGCAAGCTAAGAAACCCCAAGCTGCTTCACTTGCAGCCCTGACTCCCTGCATCTCCCTCAAGAATTTTAGTCTTCCAAGGGTTTCTGCGAGTTTTTCCGGTTTCAACTTACAGAAGAAAAACATAACATTATCAAATGACCAACCTCAGGCTCTTCAAGTAAGTATAGATATTTTTGGCCATCAAAAATGCCCCATGTCATGGCACTTAAGTCCCTGCAAAGTATCTTGGATTACTTCAGTTTCTTAGATATACAGACTGCAAAACACTTCACTGGGAAAAGGAAAGCTATATACATCTGAAAAATCTTCTTGGCAGTTTGAAGTGCTTCAGATCAGACATTCCAGTGCCTGGGACCCTCCGCAGGCTGGGAACCAGTCTGCACCAGCTCCGGCACATTCAAACCATGGCCAACAGTGGAGTGTGAACACGGACAAGGGGGGCTGGGATGAGGCACGAACAGCAGAATGAGAAAACACAGCAAGTACTGGGCACGCACAAAGGTAACTGGCGCTGATAAACTTCGTAGGTGCCAGTGCCCACCTGGGCTCGGGCAGTAAGTATAAAGGATCTAGACAAAACAGACAATCCTGAGATGGAGATCCATTTCTTGGTAAGGCTTTGAGTGCATGTGGGTTTTTTAAGTGCTTTTCTTAAGTTAATTATCACAAAAGACAGGCTAGCATTCTTTAAACAGTTGTGATCCTTCATTCCAGTATAAAACACATACGCAAACATGGCTGAAGACCCATGATCACTTAGGATATAATTTTAAAGTTTGTATTAAAAATATTTTTTTATCCAAATGATAAATATTTTAAAATAAGCATTTACAAAAATAAATGGTCCATTCCCATAAGGAAGGACATATATAGCTGAAACTCTGAATACATCTTGAGGCAACGCAATTATTGACGAAGCTAGTTAATAATATCTTTGGTATGAGGGTATTATACATTAATATTCATGCACCGTTGTCTTCCCTTGGCAGGTATACTGTACAGACAAGTGAAGAGGCAGCTTTTCCTTAATTTCTTGACAGGTCTTCCAAATACAACATACAAATATTTCTAACGTGTCTTCCTATGATAATAGGAGAAAAGCCCAAGATTCTCCTGGCTCTTCCTATGACTTTCGTATCTAAAACAGAAACGAAAATGGGAGGAAAAAGAGAAAGTGAACACAGTGAGGTTTCATTCTAGCTAGGAAGCAGCATCTACAAAAAATAGAAAATCAATTAAGAAAATTACTCTAGAGGAAAGCCTGTTTCCTTCAATATTGTATACATTAACTGCCAAGACAGGATAACGATGACTCTCTTAGGATTCATCGCTGCAATTTCAGACACTCGAAGAGGCGATTACTGAGTTAGGTAAGGGGGCAGCTTTACACCTCAGCGTGGCACCGGGTGGTGCAAGCCTGGAACACCACAGCCAGGTCTGGCGGCCCTGTGACACATGGGACATTGAGACATTGCATAGGTACAGGAAAGAGCATCAAAAACTGGAAAAAAAAGGAGCCTTGGAACAAAAGACTTGGAGAGCTTTGGTTGGTAATTTTAGCAAAAGTAAAGACTGAGAGATGGCTTGAGGCACAAGGACCTCCACAGGGAGAAAATACGAAATGTCAGCTGGCAGAGAAACAAGGGTTGAGGGGCTCTGCAACCTGGTATGGAAAGGCTTAACAAAAATGCCAGGCTGGAGCTGAAACCAGTTCAAATTGAGAATAAGGCACACACTTCTAATGCTAAGGCCAATTAACTGGTATCAATGGAAGTGATGGACTTGCTGGCTTTTTGGTATCAGTCCCTGAATGCTTTTCTGAAAACGCTTCTGTTAAGTGCTGGTGACTGAACCTGATGAAGGGAAGTGATGGCAGCTAAGGAACCATGTGGGTTAGCCTTGATGGTCTCATGGTTCCCTTTTAGCCTTAACCCTGACTCCATGGACAGTCCAGCTGAGGGACTGGGAATGAAGGGTAACACAGCCCAGACCCCCCATGTCACCTGAAATGTCTGTAAACTGGTGCTACTGTAGCCCACAGCTCTGGGAAACCAGTGAGGAACAATGTCCAACCGTAACTGCTGTGACCGGGGTATGAGGAGCAGAAGGCACTAAACCAAAATGGAGTTTGGATTCTGCTCCCCATCTACCATGTGAAGACCGACACTTTCCCACAGCGCCATGTGAAGACTCAAGGGCAAGTGACACCTCTGAAGCAGCTGCTCTCTCCCCCTGGATCTCTCCCACTAGCCCTGCCTCACTGCTTTGCTGAAGTCTGTCCATGTGGACGCACCAATGCACCTTCTCCTAAGAGCTGCCACTCTCACGGCGATGCTGGGCGAGTGGAAGGTAGGGCGGAGGAGAGGAGCAGGAGCTCTGCTCTACTGGCTGCTGTGAAGGGAGAGCTAACTAACACCTACAGCCAGCAACAGGGCAATGATTGTAGCTGCTCAGGCTCAGCAAATCCAGCCAGCGTCCTCCAGCCCTGGCACTGGTCATTCCGGCTCCCAAGGGATGTGGGAGCCAGAAGGTTTGGGTGTTTTCGGGCCTCATGACTGCTGGGAATCATGACCCATTGCTATAGCAACAGGAGCTCACACGACTACTGTCTTTTAAAAAGAGCCCCTATTTGTGGCATCCTCTGTAGGCAAACTATCCATTATTTATACCTCAGCACAATTTGTACTCTAACCTCATTAATGAATGATGACACCTTGACCCGCTCTATGAAGTAAGCCATGTTAGATCAAGAGGTGCGCTGCTCTCCCGTCATGTGCTAAAGTAAGGCAACCAAGGGAAAAAACACCGGAGCAGATTACCTGAGTTACAGCAATACCAAAAGAACGCAAATCCTGCAGCAACGCTAAAACAAGCGAGGAAAAACACCGGACCTAAAAGAAAACGAAAAAGGAAACACATTAAGGCAGAACAGAGCAGTGGAAGTTTAGCTCAGTTCATAAATCATCAATTGCTATTAATATGCATAATTAAGTGTATTCAAATGAAGCTAGCACATTCACAATTATGTATGTTCTGTAGCTAATGTACTATGAAGCACATTTACTATACGGTAATTAATTTTTACTACAGTTGCTTTGACACCATTCACTGTTCACCTCTGTTCATCTAGCTACATCCTATTAAATCGAAGTGAAAACTTCCTTACATGTTTTCTTACTCTAAAACTTTGTGCAAAACCCCCCTTTAAACACTACAACAAAATACTAACCAGACTACTGGGACCTCACCACACAGTGCAGCATTTTACTCCACAAATAGCCCTGAGCGGGCCAATGCGCTGCCTGTGGGTAAGACTACACCGTATGAGACTGCACTCCCTTAGAAGCAGATTTTTAGGGTTGTCTCTTTTTCCCCACCAACGTTCCACAAATTCTGCTTTAATGACAAAAGCAAATATTCTTTTTGCTGTTTACAGTTCTGCTGGAAGCTGAAATGCACAGCCACACGCACCAAGAACAAATCTCCCACGGGAAGCGTTTCCTTCACGTGCCTGCCTGGAGCTACAACCAGTTTAACGCTGATGTTCAGTATTGACGTTCAGTAAAACCTTTCTAATTCATATTTATCCGCAGAGAAAACCTCATAAAGATTTATATCTGCTTCATTATCATCTAATATTCCATTTGCATTTACTACTTCAGTATGAATATAGCTACAATTAAACTGCACCTGTCAATTTAAGGACAAATGTCCTGCAGACAAACAAATTAGTGGGGCGGACCACGCGGCCAACGACCCGGAGAAAGAGCAATGGCACAAGGACTGGGTTGTAATCTCCCAGCGAGAGTGGCCAGCAGCAGGACAGTCTCCAGTCTGAGGCCAGCTCTTTCATGAGCATGATTTAGAATAGAAATTATTTAATTTTCTTATTTCCAAACCCTTTCTCTGTTCTTCCTGTACTGTTCTGCTGCAGTCAGCGATAGCCATGTGAAAAACCTGAATAGCAATTTGGTTCAATATTCAAAGTAATAACAACACAGGCAAAAATATACGTTGAGTTAAGCTGTGTTTCTGCCCCTCATTTCCATTTTCTCTCAGGGAAAAACTGCCCAAAAGGCATAGCTCAGAGAAGCTGCTTTTATTGTCTCATAATTGTATTTAAATTTCTAAATAAAATATCAAATAAACTTAAATGATAATGTAGCTCATTATAAATTTCGAAAATTCTTCAGCTTTCTTTCCGATCTTCAATTCCTTTTTCAAAATATCTTTCAGTCAATAAAATATATGCCTCTGTAATCTGTGCATTGAACAGAGGAAAGGGAAAAAATTAACATGTTTTCCTAAGGAAAATACATTTAAGTTCACCCTGGCTCGTCTTCCTTTCTGTCTTTGTTTTCAAATTATTTTACTTAAATTAAAAGCTTAAAAGAAATGAAAAATTTTGAAAGTTATATAAAAGAATTATTGATGGCCTTATGCAAAATGACATCAGCAGCAGCTGAATGGACCTTACTATTCAAGCACTGAAGAAATCACAGGAAATTAAGAGTTTAGCTATAACAGCGTAAGTAAAAATACTGTTGTAAATATTGATTAAACTCTACAGTCTCTTGAATTTCCTGGCACTGGTTTCCCCAACAGCAGCTCAGTACGCTTTCCTCCATTAATTCCACTTAACTTGTGACAGTAAAGACATCATAAAATAAACTATTTGTTACATGAAATGCAAATTACATGATAAAATAAATTGCATCATAATCTGAAAAGCCATTCCATCCGGTGACACTGTATGCATTTATTTACCCCTGTCATTTAGCATATATTTCTCCTTGTCAGTGTCTATCTCTGTGGAATCTGTGGTTTCTAGAAATAAAAGCAACACATGAAAAGTTAGTACTCAGCTCAAGCAAACGAACGAACACAATCAGCACATGCAAAATTGTGCAAAACAACACATTTCAGAAAATTATCCAATTTTGACATAAAATATTAACCCCTCCAAAGGTAAATCATGGCTATAGTTAGATCTGGATATACGTCGATCAAAAAACACAGGCACATAGTCATTGGGATGCAACTATAAATAGCGGGAGCAACACCTCTGATCTGGATAAGCACTAACCACACCAGTAACATTACGCTTATTTCCCAAGTGAGAAAAGCAGGAGCTAATCCTTCCATAATGCCAGAAATTTTCATTGTAATAAATACAAACTATTTGTTAATATATGTGCTAATCTGAAAACATCCCTATAATGTAATGCATCACCATTCTTTCTGTTCTTGAGTAAATCTCTGGGCATTAATGTACCTGGCAGATGAAGAACTTGGAACAAAGCACTTGGCGCAGATTATTTATCTAAATTCTGGTCTCAGCTAAAGACATGTACAGCTTCTTTGAAAGTCTGCAGGTACTACGTGCTAACACTTTTTGGTACTACACTTGGCGCAAATAATTTTTGCCTCTATCTTTCTGCAAATTCTCGTCGAAAAGGAGGTGGACCTTAAGACAAGGTGTTCAGTAGTTAGCAGCAACAAAGCTTTGGGCAGAAAGACCCGCAGCTCTTTTAGAGGTGCCTTTGCCATACAGATGTGGAGATAACATTGTCTGCAGAACTTGCGGGCACACCAAGGAACACCGCTGTCACCATAAATGGCAGAGGAATTACTTTCCTTTAATGCATCATGAATCTGCAAAACAACTCTCTTTGTGGTCAAGAGGGTTANAAAAAAAAAAAGGAAAAAAGAAAAAAAGAGAGAGCTCAATAAGGAAGAATTTGAGACTCTGGTTTCAGCTGATTTCCTCCTTCTACGTGACAAGCTGGAGCTAGGTGAGGTGCCTTGGGAAACCGCCCTGCCCACCAGCTCAGCAAAGGGGACCTGCCGTCAGCCAACATGAGACGGTGAACATCCCCCTCCCATGCTAAATACGTCCCTCTCGGTGGGGTGACAGGGCACAACGTTCAAGCGCAACACAAACATCTGAAGCACTTTGCTGCAAAGCTTGAGAGTCACCGCAGCAGGAAGGGTTGCCGCAGAGCCTGCACGGTGCGCGCTGTATCAACGGCAACCTCGTGCAGCCTGCCCATCTCAGCCTGCCCATCTCGAGGGATGTCCTCCCTCTGCGTTGCAGCTAAGAAATCCTCATGCTGCACCAAGCAGCGCAGCCAAATCTCTGCGCTTTTGTCAGGCTATCGCTGCGTGGGGCTGATCTGATCCTTTATCTTTCTTTTCTAGTCTATGTCAGCATTGAGAGAAATAAAAACATTTTCCGAGTCATTTGGAAGATCCTGTTTGTCTTCAATAGCTCTGAAGTTGCCCATGCCGTGTGCCTTACCCACCCTCTAGTGGGAATTCTGAGACATTACTAAACGTTTCACTTGCAGTATTACAATTTTCTTTTAGCACAAATTTTAAAGTTGTTTTTAAAATGAAAAAGAAATCTTTGAAAGGATTTCCTCTGTAGAAAACATTTTTTTCATATGTACAGCTGCATGTAATCTGTTACAGAACTCTGTCCTGGCCATTGTTCCGTGTCCTCACCAATAATTTCTCCAGGTGTTTATAACGCTGCTTGTTTCAGTTCAATCTGCATCGAGAACAAAGTCCCCATGTTAGGGATTCCCTTTTTTCTCCACATTTACAAATTCTAGTGTCAATTCTGTCAATGCTCTGTACTGAATTTGACAAATTTAACAACTACTGCTATGAGTAACATTTAAGTAACATAAAAATTGTACATATTAGAGGTTGGAAGGATAATGCTTTTAATATTAAAAATGCCTTTAATAAATTCAAAAGTCAAATTCAAAAGTTCACTTAAATGAGAAATAACACCTCATATTGAAAAGGGAGCTTTTCCTGAAGAATAAAATTGTTTGCGGTTTTAGCTTAAAATGCTGCATAGATGTTTATCAACCAGAATGCAGACATCTGGTTTAGTTACAGAACTCATAAGCACCAGCAAACATATTAATACAATCATCTCATTATTTCCTTCTCAAGTCAATATAAGGAAACTGCAGAACCTCAGCACGCAGTAGTATTTTAATTCAGTTATTTAAATTATTCTCCCTGTTCTGAGGATGGTAACATAAGAGAGTGTACCAAGATACAGAGAATTTAATGACTTATGGTTACTGGAGTCCCTTTGCGTAAGGCAACAGCAGCAAAACAGCTGTGGGGCACCACAAACAGCTCTATTTTTTTCTGTGAAACACGTCTAGCACATATACTTGTTATGTACAGTTTGAACATGAGAAGCCCTAACCCTGCTTACTTATTTGGCTACCTGAGTAAAAGTTCTCAGAAGTAACCAAGTAAATCAGGTGCAAAGATGAGCACGTTTATGCCCTACCTAGAAGTGAAACCATCAGGTCGACACCCTATAAAAATTTCCTTTCAGCAAGGCTTTTGGCACTGTCTCCCGTAACAACCTCATAGGTAAGCTTAGGAAGTGTGGGTTAGATGAGTGGACAGTGAGGTGGATTGAGAACTGGCTGAATAGCAGAGCTCAGAGGGTTGTCATCAGCAGTGCAGAGTCCAGTTGAGGGCTGTAGCTAGTGGTATTCCCCAGGGGTCAGTACTGGGGCCAGTCTTGTTCAACATATTCATCAATGACCTGGATGAGGGGACACAGTGTACCCCCAGCAAGTTTGCTGATGACACAAAACTGGGAGGAGTGGGTGACACACCAGAAGGCTGTGCCACCATCCAGTAAGACCTGGACAAGCCAGAGTGGTGGGCAGAGAGGAACCCAATGAAGTTCAACAAGGGAAAGTGCAGGGTCCTGCACCTCAGGAGGAATAACCCCATGGACCAGTACAGGTTAGGGGCTGACCTGCTGGAGAGCAGCTCTGCAGAGAGCGACCTGGGAGTCCTGGTGGACAACAAGTTGACCACGAGCCAGCAATGTGCCCAGGGCAATGGTCTCCTGCGGTGCATTAAAAAGAGCATGGCCAGCAGGTGGAGGGAGGTCACCCTCACCCTCTGCTCTGCCCTGGGGAGGCCACATCTGGAGCACTGTGTCCAGTCCTGGGCTCCCTGGTTCAAGAAGGTCAGGGAACTACTGGAGAGAGTCCAGCGGAGGCTACAAAGACGATCAGGGGACTGGAGCACCTCTCTTAGGAGGAAAGGCTGAGAGCCCTGGGGCTGTTCAGCCTGGAGAAGAGAAGGCTGAGAGGGGATCTCATCAATGCTGATCAATATCTAAAGAGCAGGTGGCAAGAGAATGGGGCCAGACTCTTTTCAGGGGTGCCCAGCGACAGGACAAGGGGCAATGGGCACAAACTGGAACACAGGAAGTTCTGTCTCAACATGAGGAAAAACTTCTTTACTTTGAGGGTGGCAGAGCACTGGCACAGGCTACCCAGAGAGGCGGTGGAATCTCCTTCTCTGCAGAGACTCAAAACCTGCCTGGACGTGATCCAGTGCAACTGCTGTAGGTGACCCTGCTTTGGCAGGGGGTTGGACTGGATGATCTCCAGAGGCCCCTTCCAACGCCTACAAGTCTGTGATTCTGTCATTCTGTGGTTTGTCCAGGCATGATGACGGCACAAGGCAGTGTGAGAGTTCATCTTCACAATACCTGCAGAACTTCCAACATGAGCTTTACAGGTACGGATGAACTTGGTCACAGCTATGCTACTTCTAGTACCCAACTGAATTCAGACCATCTCCACGGGATGTAGTCAGGCCTTGGCTACTCTATGCACGTACGTTAAGATTCATTTTCAGAAATTGGTTGTAGAGGTGTTACTGAATATTAACAGAGCTTAAACCCTTAAACCATCAACACACTCTTGAAATTTTACTCTTAGCAACTACGCTAAGACTTCTTAAGTTGCTCTTAATAAAGGCTGTGTGCTGCCTTCTAGTCAACCTGGTAGAAAAACCTGCTGCTCTTGAGCTCTACCCAAGTAAAAACGATAGAGCCAAGACTATTTGATTAAGAGCCTCTTCCCTCAAAGGGCCTGACTTCTGCAAGGTGAATATCAGATCAAAAGCAGTGCCTTAAAGGTGCTGCAAGGCTGAATCATTTGGGATTCGTGCTCCCGTGAGATTCTGAGACAGGGATGGGCCCAGACTTTCCCAGTTCAAGAGGGTTCGAGTACAGATGTGGAGACCTGGGGTAACTTTGCAGCCTCCCCGTGCAGGCAGGAAAATGGTGCAGTCTTCCACCGATATGTATTTGTGCTGGGTAGATACAAACCTTTTCCTTCAAAATGAAAGGCAAAATGAAGGTAGACAAAGCAATATCTTCAAAGGTAATTACAATTTTACATGCCATTTTCACTCCAGGTCTAACTGGCTTTTTTTAAACCTACACACTTCTGGTGTAACGGTTTGAATCTCACTGGAGTTTGACCCACATGTCTAAAATTTCCCCTGGCACCTAACTGGAGTTTCTTACAACTAGAAAACAATTGACCGGTGAAGCATTAGTGCTGTTAGATACTTTATAACAATTTCTTAAACTGCAGTCGGGTTGCAGCTTCATTAACTTAAATGTGGGAGCCTTCCCTCAAGTCATTTCAGTACGCGGGATGCCTGAATGTATTTCCCATCCATTTGGAACACTGCTCTTTTCTCCAGTTCATTAGGTAGGGAAAGAAAAATAGATATGAAAAGAGAAATTGTACTTCATATGAATTATATTGCTGTCTTACATGTTGCACTTAAACTGTTTTAAAGACATATTTCATATTTCAAAACAAAAAGTTTTAGACCGCCCACACTAGTCAACAAGAACTATGCAGTCAAATCCCCTTACAGCTTTTGGAAAATTCCAGTCAAAAACAATTAATATGTACCCCAAACATTATTTAAATAATGTAACAGGTTATTTAAATACCCTAGGCCTCATCGGAATGATGTTTTGTAATACACCAATTAGGAAATCCACAACTCAATCAACTTACAAATCAACTTACTCAAGATTTTCCTGCTTGGCAGGTCATTATACAGCTCTTCAGCATTGATCTGTAGAGCCCTGTAAAACTCTTGACAGTGTCTCTCTCCTTTCTTTTGAAGGTGCTTTATCAGATCTGAAAGTCTGGTATGGAGTGACGCCTTTGGATTCCTGAACTGTAAGAGAAAAGCACTCATCAGAAGAGAGATTACAACAGCTGGAGATGAATTTTACATCACAGTATGCCAGGGAGTGGAGATATGGAGCTTGTTTTACATTTGCTAAAAGAATGGGCTGATAAAATAAGGGCAACCTAAAAAGGACATGCATTGCACAGCAGCCTTCAAGACACTGAGCTCCATCTGGTCAGCACTGTCTGACGGAGAGCACATTGCCTACACTTTCCCTCATTCTTTTTGCTGTCCTGACAAAGTGACAGCTACTCTACGTTTGATGTTTTCTCTGCATTCAAACTAACATGGTACTTGCTATTCTACAATTTGATTCTGACAGCTACTGATAGAAAATACTAACAAATCTTATAATAAACTTTTACGTTTTCAAGTTGCCTAGTTGCCCTTAGCTGCCTAGTAATGATCACCCAAAAAGGTACTTTATACTGCTTATACTGCTTTATACTCCCAATATTGGAGTGTTCATCATCCCAACATTACGTGTTTCATTGTTTCCAGCACAATTAACTGCTGCATACCCAGTGCAACATGTATAAATTCTCATTACTCAGACAACATGGCAAGCAGTTGCAGAAGAAAGCACTTTTTTTCTATAGTCCAAAATGTGATGAGTATTAGGAGACCTTACAAAAAGAATGAAAGCACGTACCTCACCTTACACACATCAAACTGGTTTCAGCTTATTTGGAAAATGTCCAAAGCCATTCTCAGCAAAGCACTGCATTTCAGACCAGTACAGAAGATAACATTTGTAGTACACTTGGTTAGGATCAATTCCTGCTCTAGGGGGACAGGAATGCGCCACACCTTATACAACACTGCTTTTTCTGATAAAATTCCCACAAGGTCTACCGGGTATAGCCGAGATTGTAAGCTTTCTAAACACTCATTAGAGTTGACAGAAACTTGCCTGGACCTAGGAGAAAGCAGTTCATTTCCGTCTGCTAAGTGCAGAAGTCAACGAACTATATTTCACTGATTCTTTATGCATTTATTTTGAAGCTCTTGAAGGAATGAGATGATCTTTAATTGTGCATGTCACACTGTTTAGCATAACTGAGGTGCTAGACTGGCTCAGCTGACGATCTAGCACTGCTCTACACCACCAAAACACTATTTGTCCCTATGGAGTCTGATTATGGCAGAATTAGACCTATTTTTCCTCATGTTAAAATACTGATATGCCAAAACCCCGAGCCTTGTGCACACAGTGAAGTCAGCAGAGGGCAAGTACAAACTGTCATAAGTAGGATCTGGAAAGCTTTTAACTGACTTTAAATTTCACTCCACGCAAGTTTCTCCCTAAAAATAGCTACCCATTTTTGAAAGCTTCATGCCAGGGAGGGCAGCCTTCCTCTATACATAGTGGCACGACTGGAAGATGTTACTAACTCCATCCACTTCCCACAGCTCCCACGCTTATAGATGGGACTAACACCCCCCTTCTCTCCTGATACTCAGTGTTATTAATCACATTAACCAGCGACTAAAACTGATTAAGCTAATACAGACAATTTTGTGGACACAGCTGGATGCAGCACAGATCATCTGACGTGACACTCCACACCGACTCATGTGAGGAGGCAGGCATGCAGGGCATTTGGTCACGCGCTGCGTGCAGTCCTGCCCATGGAGCGGTTATAAGATAGCGTGCTTCTGCATGCACGGCATCAGGCGTCATGGCAGGGACCGTGGCATTGGGCTGCTGCTGAAGAGAGTGCCCTCTCTCATACCCGCTTGGCACAGGGAACGTGCCAGCCCTGTGACTTCTTCTCTGATACGAGATCCCAGGTACAACTGGTCAGCAAGTAAGAGGTGAGGAAGATTGGCTGCATGTGGCACCAAGAGTCCAGCTGGGAAGAGGGAAACTGAGCTACTGACCCGCAAAAACAATGCAACATTCAGAGATAGAGTAAAATTCATCAGATTACCTTTTCTGCTTCTGCATTGGTAAGAATTTGGGGGTAGACTCTGTTAAGCTGAAGAATAATTTTATCAACCACTTGCTCATTCAGTCGGCTATTGCTTGTAAGAAAATACATGTCGTGTTGCAGCCGGTGACAATACGACTGATCTAGAGATAAAATAATACAAAGAACAAAGCACAGTAGTTAATCAGCAAGACATTTTTAAATTCTGTAAATTTCATTTTCCTAACAGTGGTTAACTAGGTAAAATAAAATTAGCACCATCATGTAATTTTAGAAAGCTGAGCTACCTGTTAGGGAAACACAACACAACACAGCCACATGCTTTCAAAGACCCATCCGCTTAAAATTACACACATCTGCACTCGTGGCTGGTCACTCGTGCTGCCTCTCTCTTTCCAAAGGGAGAAGGTTCTAAATTATTTAGATGTCAAGCACTGATGGATATTTAATCAAATATAGTCCTAAAGTTGTTAAATCGCTGAAGATAAATTTTCTATCATTTATGAAGTCAAATTGTGGAGTTTAAAACTAATGTGTTTTAAAAATTTTTTTGATGTAAATGTGTATTTCATAGAGAGACGTTCTCTCTGATGTAGAACAGTAAAAGGACATAAATTTGGCTTCAAATTATGTACATTACTGATACCAGTATCCAGCATAGGGCTGGTCTTTGCCTGCTGCTTAGCACCTGAGGACTGCAGCAGAGTGTGGGGTGGGATGGGAGGGGATGCGGAGAAGCTCACGCAAGCAGGCAAACAGGGGGCTGACTGAGAGGGAGGGATTTGTCCCTAGCATCACCCAACCCTCCAAGAGTTTATTGCTGCCTTTTGTCTACCAGGAGACTTCGGCAACTTGCCCAGCAGAAACTGCCCAGACTGAAACAGAACTGGAACATCAGGAACTGCATCTCTGCCAAAGAGCCATGAAGTTTTTAGGGAAGAACTTCTACCTTCACTTCAAGCAGGAGTGGGGAGAAAGCGCACTCAAAAAGCAGTACATTTTTACCATGGAAGCATACTCAAATACCCGTACAAGTAAAACACATCTTTTTCTATTAACCCAAACTTCTGCAAATACACAGATCCAGAGCTGCTGTTGTTTTAGGCACCACTTCCTATTCGATAGCAATGGATTTTGCAGGAGCATAGCCTTCCCGATAGCTGCTTGTCTACAGTCCCTAGATTAAGATACAGGCAGACTGGTTTCACGCGTTACTGTGCCCTTATCAGATTTAGAAAGAGAATGTCTATGAGCGTGTCTGAAATAAATTAAAATGTCACTACAGCACTTTATAGCCAAGCAGCACAGAAAACAAACACAAAACATTGCCACCCCCACCATACCCCCAGCACGTTCCCCATTTAAAGCAAATGCATAGTTTTTATGGTATTTTGGCTACCAGAAAATACATAGGCATCAGTCCTTTGTGCCCTGCAATTGAGAGAAGATAAATGAAAGAACAAAGGGAAAGAGCCAGAAAACTTTGGCACAATGCACTACACCGAGGCACAGCTCTTGCCCTTTCTATACCATGTTCTTTTTCTGTATCTGTGTGGTACTAACAGCATTTACAGGAAAGGGTTCAGCAAAACCTCCCAGCGTGACCATCACACACTAAGAACTTCTCCAGTGCCGGTGTCACTCCTATTCAAACAAGAACATACAGCTGTTGATACTGCATAGAGCCCTGCGAGTCTACAGGCACAAAAGCATTTCAGTTACGTTTTTACCTTTTATACCAACACTGTGTTATTTCCACGTGTTTCTAACGCCTGGCTTTTCTACAGCTTGCTCTCAAGGCAGCTTGTTAGTGTGCTGTCAGAAACGTACTGCCCTGACATACTTGCTGTGCAATTCCCTTTTGTTGCAAGAAGTTCCACATTATCTGATTCACGGCTGAGATCAAACTTCTCTTCAGATCAACTCATTGGCATGCACAAAAGACCGAGGCGAGGACCAGAGACTGTGAAGTTGTGTCTGTTCATGCAAATACTTTTTGGGGAATGAAATACCACAGTGCAGCTCCCTCCTCTTTCTTCTGCCTCAGCTACATGATTTGTAGTGACTCTCAGTGTCACCGACAACTCTGTACCTTCTGCAAACTTACAAAAAACATGCATTAAACCAGGGTCTTACACCTAGCAGAGCAATTAAACTTCAAATAGCACTGTGACATTCAAACAACGAACCACAGCAAGTGCTAAAAGCATGACAAGGATCCGACACAATGAGTATATAAAGTAAAATAAAAGCAGGCTCCTTCCCTGCATCTTGCTCTGTTGCTGCCCTGTCATTACCGATCCCTGCACAGGCAGCATGCGGAAGTATATTAGCAGCAATTACACCAGTGAAGTTAACTGTGACCAGCTGAAGACCGCATTTAAGCCAAGACCATTTTCTGAGTAGTCAGGAGTGCTCCATGTCCTCGCAGCACTTTTCATTTACACACACTCATTAAACCATCACCAATCTTACCGAGGGCTTTTCGCTGCCATATGAAGCCTGTGTGCCAGTGCACCGTACATTATATCCCAGGGCATAAGCCTCTCCGGGATTTCAGGGGTAGCTATGTTTTCCTCCCATTTAAGCCAAAAAGCAGGAGAAGAGACTAAGATGACATGCTTGGCATCTCTGGCCACTGCCAAACTGCGCCTGCCAAGGACAGTCATACGCCTGGATCAGGCATCTGAGCCTTCTCCCACCCTATGGGATGCTCCATTTGAAAGAAGCACCCATGAAGCAGTCCGCTTCCTACCCATTCCCACAGAGACATTTCACCTGCCTGCACCTTCACCTCCTCCAAATTCACTTCAGTATTTAGGATGGGGTCTAAGGTCTAAAATTTTCTGAAGTGCGGTTATCAAGCTCAACACTAGCTCAATAAAAGCAGAGCAGAAGTAACTCCCGGTATCTCACCACTCTCTTCTGAAATCTTTTGTCTCTCCTCCAATTCTGAGAAATCTATGCCCAAACCCACACAGAACTGCCTTCAGGCTTCTTGTAGACCAGAGAAGTGAAACTCCCCACCGACACCACCCACCAGTGGAGAATTGTGCTCCAGCTACTAAATTTAAAGAAAACAAACAAAAAAAGCCCCACCAATCCTAGCGGCTGGAACGTGGCACCCTGCTTTGGAGCGATAAGGGTATCTGGAAAGCACACGTTTGCATTTGAAGGCACCACGCGAGATGCTCCTGGGCCCAGCTTGCCCCAGGAGCTCCATCAGCTTTGTTATGGCATGAACCTCCTCCTATGCCCTGCCAGTCACAGCCCAGTTATGGGTGTACAAACATGACCATGCTATGAAGTTTTATAATCCCTGTTCACAAACAGACGCTTTTGAATATTGAACATGCCCATTATTTACATTTGAAAATAAAAGAAACCCCTGTGATGGTGCAACACCCCCCGCTTAGGCCTCTCATACTTGGCGGTGATTTTGTCCCACCTGGGCCACATAATACTACAATGGACCAGAACAATACGCAATGGTCCAACATGAAAGAAAAAAAAGGTGGAGAGCAATGGACCAGAACACTATGGCAACCCCTCAGTGTACCTGGCTCTCATGGCCCCTACTGTTTGAAAATAATAACTACCATCGATCACTCCTGACAACAAACGTGTTGTGGCCACAGAGTGGGGGGATACCAGGACCCCAAGACCTAGCAAGTCCTGGGCTTGTGTAACCGGTGGAAAGTACCAGAATATCCCATTGTCCAAGCTGGGCCGGAGTGGAAAAGTACCTGACGAAACTCAATTATCTCAGATCCTATAAGCAGCAATTCTAGTAAAGACCCTTTGAGTTCTTCTGGATGGCAGCGGGCTGTGGCCAGCACCTTCCCTGAGTCGGGACGCTGCTCAGGTGGACGCCTCGAGGACCAGAAGGCCAGCATGAGACAACCCCTCTCAAGTCTCAACTACCACCCATTGAGGAATGCCGATGCATCATGAGTATTTACGCTAACTCGAGGAAAGGGAAATTTTAACTATAGACTAGTCTCTTTTTCATCCACCTCTCCACTTATATGTTTATGATAAATACACATTAGCTTTATGGATGTGGATGTTCTTCCGTTTGTCTGTGCATGCGTAGAAGTTAGAAGGCATACTCGTTGGTCACGCGATACTCAGGGATCTTTGATCTCAGCAGTTACAGACTGGGCAGGGTGTGTGTACGCACACACACATGGTTATATGCTTTGCTTATATGTATATGCATTAATTTGAGATCTGTGCTTTCACTCATATGTGTATGTATTGATTTGGGATACTTTATAGTAAGTTAGTGTGAATCTTGTCATCTTCAAATCTGTAATCAAGTCGCTGTTCAATTGTTTTATTAAATCACTTTGTAAATCTTTAAATCAGCTAATGATTAAGTGCTGCTAAAATCCAACCTCTTGGTCTACCTCAAATCATTAATAAATTTTGAATTGCTGCTAAACCACAGTGTCAAATATTTCCATCCACAACAACCCCAAACCAGGTGACTTCACAACTGCAGCAAGTCTACTGATGTACTGTCAGGTCTTAAGAATTTAGGAAGCGGTTGTTTGGGATATTTTTCATATCCACATTTTATCTCACTGCCTCAAAGAAATGACAGTTATTGCAAGGAAAATTTAAAATTTTTATGCTAAGAAGACTTTGTCACCCCAGCATTAAAAGGAGAGTCGTGCTGTTAGCCAGTACTTACCTAGAAAGCTCACAGCAGCAAAATTGGGAGACCAGGTCAATTAGCCATGGCTTACAGCACTGGCGTGGCATTGCCAGGCATTTTAGCACCCTCAGGCTGCCTGAGGATGGCATCTAACTCCGAATTACTGCAGTTACACCTTCTCCTCCACTAGAACATTAGTCTAATGCTCTTAATCCTGTCCGCAGGCTCTGGACCCAGCCACAGGTTTGCTCAGGCATGCAGCTGCAGCAGAGGAGCCTGCAGGCTTCCACGTGGCTGTGGACCGAGCTCAGCCTCACTGAAGAGAGGCAGCAAATACAGCTGAGATTGGATACCGCATTGCTCAAGCTGACCAAAAGGTTGCTTAAAAAACAGGTTGGTATTTTCCTTACTCAGAGGAAATGTAAACTTGTCAGAGACAGACAGGAAACTCAGGAACTGTCTTTGACAGTTGAGAAGAAAACGTGAGTAATAATTTCATGTTATTGACTTATAATGACTACATCATACATGATATATCATACACAACCACTATTTTCCCTTACTCAAAGCACAAAAGGCCTCTGGCATTCAGCATACGCATGCCATGCACAGCCTGCACCTGACCACACGCATGGAGGGAAAGGAAGTACATGTATAATTAAGAGATCTCGGAGAAAAGCAAGATATTCCCCGTTATTTGTAGCCAGCAGCTCCTCAAGCAGAGAATAAAATACACCAAATCAGTGACGATAAACGTGCAAGCAGCAAATGACAGTAACAAAGCAACACGCTCATCGTTTTTCACCGGCAGGTAAAAATCACCCCCACTGCAACCTTTCATAAAATGACACATCTCTATTCTTCCTTCCAAACGGGCAATTAGGCTTCTGGCAATAGCTGCAGAATGACCCAGCCATTACACTAAGTGCTGGCATTTTAAGGCTGCTGAAATATGTTCTGCTCTTGGAAGTAACAAGGCTCATAAAAAAATCTGATCGTGTGCGACCCGTAATGTGTCAGAATGTCTTCTACAGCACCTGCAGGAAAAATGTGAAGGGTGACAGAGCCACCCTTCCTCAAGCTCTTCCTAATTTAATAGCAGAGTGTGTTCACAGGGAGTTTTTCAGAGACAACTCCTAACCTAGGCATTGGCATGCCAGACCCTGGCAGCAGCCAGGACATCAGACAAGCGCTGTGGCATTGGCACTTTTGCTCCACATGCCTGTGGTGAGGTGTCTGGTCCCTGGAAGGTGTCACTAGCCAATGGCACAACACACTGAGAACACAACACGTAACTTTCAGGCTATAGTGGCTGTCAAAAACCCCTCTGTAGTTTTGATTCTGCTTAATTAATCTTAACATAAAAGACCCCGTGTTGTTTTCTGTACAAGGAATATCAAATGGGATTTCGCCTCTCACAGCCGCCCCCACATACACTCCTCTACGATCTTTCACTGCCCTTTGCCACCTGGCCCTAGAGACCTGCCACTGGGGTCTGCACTGCCACCTCATGTTTATCACAGTCAATGAATAATCATAGAATCATCTAGGTTAGAAGGGACCTTTAAGATCATCGAGTCCAACCATCAACCTAACACTGCCAAGCCCACCACTAAACCATGTCCCTAAGCACCACGTCCACTCGTCTTTCAAACACCCCCAGCTGCACTTCAAATTCGTAGGCTGGGATCAGCCTCTCCTCACAATGCTGTGACACGTAACTGCTCTCATCCATGCTTGGGCTCTGGGAGCATAAATGCTGCCAACCACCTTCAAGTCAGGCCGCTAGACCTTTCCAATTAGTAACTCCACCAATATTTACGTAAGGACTCTTGATACCGTCTCTGACACCACTGTATTTTTATTACGGTTTCATCTTTTGTTTGTTTTTCCCTTAAACGCCTCCTTCAATTTACCAAGCAAACAGACAGGCTCATCACAAGCAGATAAATTTAAATACGACAGACACAAAACCCAACACGCCTCTCTGACATCCTCCATAACAATACACGTAATTTGTAAACATCCATTCAAGAAACCTCAATGCCATCTGCTGTGCAGTGCAAACACAAGTCGCAACTTCACAGAATCATATCATAGAATCATAGGATGGTTTGGGTTGGAAGGGACCTTAAAGATCATCCAGTGCCACCCCCCTGCCCTGGGCAGGGACACCTCCCACCAGCCCAGGTTGCTCCAAGCCCCGTCCAACCTGGCCTTGAACACCTCCAGGGCTGGGGCAGCCACAGCTTCTCTGGGCAACCTGCGCCAGGGGCTCACCACCCTCACAGGAAAGAATTTCTTCCTAGTACCTAATCTAAATCTCCCCTCTTCCAGTTTGAAGCCATTCCCCCTCATCCTATCACTACATGGCCTTGTAAAAAGTCCCTCTCCAGCTTTCTTGGAGGCCTCTTCAGATACTGGAAGGGGCTCTAAGGTCTGCCTGGAGCCTTCTCTTCTCCAGGCTGAACCCCCCCAACTCTCTCAGCCTGTCCTCACAGCAGAGGGGGTCCAGCCCTCAGAACATCTTCGTGGCCTCCTCTGGACCCGCAGTTGCTCTCCATCTGGGGTGCATTTGGTCACCAGTGCAACCCGATCATCTCAGACCATTTCTCTGCAGCCTTTAAGGTCCCTTCCAACCCAAACCATTCTATGATTCCATGGTAGCTAGCTGGTCTGCTCCTCTGGGGTGGAAGCGGTGATACTGAGGTGCAGGACACTGTGCCACCCTCCGCAGCCACACTCACCCACTGCCACGTGCCGGTGCTACTGGCAAGTTAGCAACCAGAAGTCAAGAGTCTTTGACAGCAAGCTCAGTAACTCATCTCTTTCTGAAATATCTTTTGAAGATAGAAGAGAAAAAATAATGAAACAGCCAGCAAAATATTAAAGTGCTCTCGATACTCTAGTGTGGCACTAGTTCATACACATCCCCAGGCCTCCACGCTTTGTACAAAGGCTAAACCAAGGGGTAGCTCCCTTCGGTAGCCAGGGAAGCCTGCCTGCCCCGCAGGTGGGGAGGCAGAATCTTAGCAAGCAAAAGACGGAGCTGGGGGTGAGCGGAGGATTCCTCCTCCTCCTCCTTCTCCTTCTCCTCCCTGCACCCGGCGTGCCAGGCTGTGCACTGCGGGGCAGAGGGGCCAGGCCCCAGGCACCGCGCTCAGCCCTGCCTTCCCCGGCAGGCGCCCAGCTGCCCTTGCCGGCTACCCGCCCCGCACCGCCTCCCGCCTCCTGCCGCCGCCGCCGGGGGGCCGCTGGGCCCGGCTGCCAGGCGGGGCCCGGCCCGGCTCGGCCCGGCCCGAGCCGGCGCGGGGATCCGCCGCTCAGGCAGCCAGAGCCTCCCTCAGAGCCGCCGCGGCCCGGCGACGGGGAGCTGAAGGCACCCAAACACTGGCCCTGGCCGCAGGCGCGGCGGCTCCGGCCACACGGAGCGAGCCACCGCCTCCCTCCCGGCCCCGAGCTCCCCCCCACCGCCCCCAGGC
>VUYV01000197.1:328093-373687 GCA_008711295.1 Anarhynchus alexandrinus | reverse complement strand
GGGCGGCCCGGGGCAGCGGAGCGGCCGGTGCTGGGGCAGCCGGCGGCGGCGGGTCCCCCATGGCCTCGGCAGCGCGGAGGGGCTGGTCGTGGCTGCGCCCCTCCGGCCAGGCAGCGCGAAAGCGCGAACTTGGGCTGGCACAACTGCGAGGGTTGAAACATTGCATCATTAGTAACGCCGCAATTACTTTTCCACAAGTAATTTAACTGCTCAGAATGCCACATCTACATTCTCATCGTATCCATATGCAATTTGTGTTTTTTCCTGTGCAGCAGTGCTGTACGCGTTTGTTTGCACCTACCATGTGTAAGGCAGATTTGACAGATAGAGTCCAAGGAGCAGGGACAACTCTCAGTCAAAGAAAAGCTTGCAGTGAAGCTTCTAATTAATTGGGATATATTAACTTTGTGAGGGAAGAAGTACGATGAAACCTGTGTATTTAAAAAGCTCCTGTTAGCTCCAAATTTCATACGCTTTCCTAGGTGTAAATGCTGCAGAGGGGCGAGGCTGAACCTCAGCTTTGCAAACTGTCATAAAGAAAGGGATATGTTATTTATTGCTGCTGGTGGTTTTTACTGCAAAACCTGGCATTTTTATAAGGGATTGGAAAAGGCGGATTTCTAGTATGGCAAAGACACGAGTGAGTTGTAATTATGACGTGTGTTGAAACCATGAAGAAAATGTTTAAGGGGGACAGAAATCTTCCAGAGAGATTAAAACCACAGCAGGCGAAGTTGCCTCTGGACCGGTACCTAAAATGCTTGCGCCACACAACTGCCCTCGCACAGACACCTCTAATTTAAAACAGTTTGCTTCTCAGAATTAGCAAGTCCCCAAGCACCAAGGCACACCCTTGCCCAGCAAACACCACTGTTGCCCAGATGACTACGAGTCCACAAGATCCTGAGAGGTATGCCCTGTTTTGCCTCTGTGCCATCTGAACCCAAATGTGTGGAAAAGCTGTACCAACGTCGCGGGGCTGGTGAAACGGAGGGGTAATGGAATGTATGGCCCCTTGCTTTGAGCGGTGCGGTGTCTTGGGAACTTGGAGCACTGAAGCTGGAAGTCGGTGTGTCCCAACTGACAGCCGAGACTGCTGAAGCCTACAGGGTAGGCATGGGTTGCCAAATACGAGGTAAGAAAGGATTTGGTGAGGACCTGACTTTGCACTTGGATACACCCTGTAGACCTTCTTATGAGAGACGGCTCCAGCTAGCCTGGGAGTTAAAAAAAGATGAAAAAAGAGAATTTGCTGGAAGTTTGCGAGTGCTGCCACTTCGTGGTCTCATGGAGGAAGTGTCATACCCAGCACAACCCCAGAGATGGTGCTTTGGGTGTACTTCCCAGCATGTCCATGGCAAGATTTCGGCTGGCAGGGTTACCCACACAGTCCTGAGGCTTTCTTCTAGATAATTTCTTTCTCTGATACTCTCGCCTTTGTTTTCAGTGTCTGGTCTTACCTGCCAGGGTGGAATTTCTAGCCCATCACAGCTCTCCAAAGAGAGCAGCGTCGCACCCCAGTACCACAGTGCACATCCCTGCGCTCTTTGTGCCGTGGCTGCGAGGAGCCCATGGCGGAGACCTTCCCGGTGAGCACAGCCACAGCTGCAGTAACTCACACCATTACATGCACCTCCATTAGCAAATGAGATCCCTAAATCCCTAAAACGTTGGTGTGTACCTCTGTACTACAAATGAAAGCACGGCCGTTTAGAAAGTGTAAGAACTTGGAAAAAAAATCTCACTGAAACACTTTTAGTATTATCAAATGCTGTGACATTTGTGGTGCATGTCCTTGGGAAGATGAATAGAGTATAAACATACTGAGTTTATTCCATTTACCTTCAGGAATCCAGATCTTCTGAAAAGCATTGAAAATAGGTTTTTAAATTATTATTATTGCACATGGAGATGTTGATCATGCCTGTATCAGAGTGATTTTTGGCAATGTATTGTAGCAACAGAAACAGGCACCTTGTGGAAAGGAAATTGTCATCTTATAACTCCTTTCATCATATATTTTTAAGACCATTTCATATGTATATTAAAATATTACAGCAAGAGGAGTTGCCTAGCATGAAGAGGCAGTGGTAGTATGGCATGCTGAGGGTGGGGGGTTTTTTATGACCGTTTTATACTGTTGTGGATTCACTGCATTTTGTGCTCTGCTAAAAAAATTCCCTGGAATTGCTACCATAGAAGCTTAACCACAAAACCGAAAACCTGGTCGTCTTAATGTGACATAGACCGAAATCTCTGATATAAATCTTAAACATCTTTTAGGAGACTGTTTCCAAGCACTGTGAGTGAAATGGAAGTGAACATCAGTCATTCAGGAGTGCTGCGGTGTCTGGTGCCACATTGCCTGGACATATTTTTGCCCTATAGGCTCAGATAATGATACAAGAATCAAGGGTTAAATATATCTCCTCCTCATGCCTATGGCATGCAGGACTTCTGCAACCCTATCGCTGCTAGGTTTGCCTGGGAAAGACGGGTCCTCGGGGAGCCGCACGGCCACAGCAGAGGCAGCGGAGAGGGACACCCATCCGCCAGCACAGGGCACGTCCGTGGGGAGGCACGTACTTGGCAGGAGCTGGGCCACCAAATCCCCTCCCACGGTACGATCCATGACATTCAAAGAGCACAGCCGGATAGGGAAGACACCCGCTCGGTACCAGTAACAGCGATGAGCCATATGCAAACGGCGCTATGAAACCCTTACGCTCTGTGAGGCGAGTAATGCTGATTTTCAAACCGCTCAGAGAGAGAGCGGCACTGTGCAAAGCCCTCGCTTCCTGCTGACGGCAGGCGTGCCACATCGACAGAGCCCAGCTCGTTTCCGAAACTCTGTGATTCATTTCAGATTTCTGTCTCCTAATTTAGTGGCTAAGCTAAGTGACCTGCCCAACAATGTTTTATTTTCTAGCGTCTAAAGGACAGCAGATGTATTTCCTGGTTAGCTAATCTCAAAAGCCATTACTGTTCCCCCCCTGCTAAACTGACTGATTTGTTTATTTGAGTGAATTATTTGATTTACTAAATATTACCCTTGTCCTGGCAGCATCAGCATGTAGTGTTTTCTTGTTTTATCTGTTAATTGTTAAATCACAATATGCTTTCTTATTTTCCCACAGCTTAAGAGGGCTGGATCTCTTTAGGAACAAATTAAATCCAGATAATGCAGGCAGTTCCTTTAACAAAGTCCTTCTTTGTGTTTAAGAAAATACAATGAAATGTTTCTTAAAAGCTCAGATTACACACTAAGCTCCCTTCAGCAACTTTTAGACAATCATTTATAAAAACAGACTCTCAGAAGGAAAAAAAATGGGACGGCAGCGACCGGCTGGCCACTCCCGTCAGAGCCGCTGCCTCTCCCGGCTCCGCACTTTTGTTCCTGCAGATTCGGACTGTTCAGACCGGTCATTTTCCCCAAGTTCCTCATTACAAATATGCACTTACATGTCTTGTAGATCATCATCCATAGGTTTCACAGGTTTGTGCTGTGCCCGGGACACGTACAGCGGGGCAGCTGGAGTGCTGTCCTCCTTGGATGAGCAGAGGTCACTGGCAAGTTAGAGAAGCGAAACTGAACTGGGAGGAGCGGGTCCGGCTGTGTACAGCCGGCAGAGGCCTGCCCGGTGTGCGCGGGACACCGCTGCCCGGACCGAGCACAGGCACCGGCAGTGCAAATCTGGGGCTGCTCCTTGGCTCCCGGGAGCCGGCAGCAGTTTGCTGTGGATTTTAAGGGAGGAGTAATCAGCTCTGAAAAAAAAGATGTTTGTTTACTCAAAGTTATGGGAATTTTTTTTTTTTTGTGCTAATAATTTCTAGGATTGCTTTGCATATAGAATGGGTGATTTTCCAGTCTTATTTATATAGTCAGAGGCTTATTGTTGGTATAATAACTTTTTATTTCTTCTTTGGTTAGAAGGAGATGAAGAAAAACAATTCTCTGGCTCCAAACGCAAAGGCAGAAGCTGTGCCACAAATTCACAGCTCTTTATTCCTGATCAGCTAAGCCAAACTATTAGATGGGAACAGAATGGACCTGGGTGAAATCATAGCCTAGAGCATCCACAGGTCTGGAAATCCTGGTCAGTTTTAACTTCTTGTATTCATTACATCGGGGTGCAATTACACGCACCCCGATTCTGCTGTATGACACCCTATCCTTGGAAATTTTGACAGCATTAGTAAAACAAGAAGATGATGAAGATAATGGAAAAATTGAGCACCTCTTCTTCCTGGCACAATGGAAAAGCCAGCATATAGAACAAGCCATTGTTCATGATCATAAATCATTTTGATAAATATTACAGAAGTTACTGTGTTGGCTGTTAGGTTGTACATGGGATAATGAACAGCCAGCTTCACATATGTGTTCAAGACCACACTTAGCTCAATATCTGATCCCTTGTAAAGTACAAATCAATTTATGAGAAAAAATACTCAACTATTTTTTTTTCCTAAAAAAATCCAAAACGTTGAAATTCTTTGAAGGCAGGAAGCAAATAAAGCAATTTGAGCATCCTCCCCTTAAAATATGTGTATAAATAAACAGCTGACAGATTTGGCAAACTGACATTCAGCAGAGCTCCAGGGAGAGAACAAAGTCACGTTGTCTACAGTGTCCTCACATGGCAGTCATCACCCTGCCAGCTCAGTGCCTCACCTGACCACCCCGGCCCAGGAAGGACAGAAAGGATGGTGTGCAGCCAACGAGTAACCCACGGGCCTTATGAATTAAAGGCCATGGGTTAGAAGCTACTGCAAACTCCAACTCCTAGGTGCAACACACCTCCTGTGGGAAACACTACTGTGAGCATTGCCGTATAACCTTGACCTTGAAACACACGGGCAGTCTGAACACACACATGCTTAAGTATAGCATCAGGGGTCCAGGGAACAAGCTGCTTCTGCTCTGCTTTACACCAGATGAACTTTCACTGCCTCGTTTGCTGCTGTGCCAGGGGAGTTTTGGGTTTCCATTAGTGTTAGCTACAAGGAATGGAGAACGGTTTTGAAATATCTTGATGCGCAGGGTGCTGGGGACTATACAGTGTTCCCACCAGCTGGTACGTTCTGGGTGTAGTGACAGTAGAATTGGCTATTGGCCCTGGAATAATTATACAAGATATATATACTGGCTCTGTCAGTCGTCTCTCTCTTCATAATCGTCCTTAAAAAATAAGTAGAAAAGATCACCTCCTCGTGTTCCTGAAGGAAGAAACAAATGCAGTTCCTTGTATCGCTTTTAGGGGTCCGGGATTTGATCAGATTTTACGTAGTCATGTGTTGTGAAGTGTTACTCAAAATACCACCCTAAATCTGAAAGGTACTGCTCCACCCCACAGCCAGTTTATTAAAATGTCATAGAGGAACCTCGCTTTACCCCTGTTGGAGGTTGTTATCCGGCTTTTGCCTGTGGTCTGACTTGTCAAGCTGTTTCTTGTGCAGAAATGAGCCCAAGACAGGGTGAAACAAGTCCCAAGGATATTTAAACATGTATCACTAGCTTTTCTGGACTTTTGTCCGGGTCTTTTTGTGATGCTCTTTCCACTCTTTCCTCAGGTGTTTTTTCTAGGCACAAGAACTACTGCGCTACAGTATTTAAATATTTAATTTTCATTTCTGCAGATAACTTGTAAACCGTATCAGATGTCATCAGGTGGCATTTATGTGGCTCTTCCCTGAAACTTCCACAGAACACTTAAGAAACACCTAAACAAAATAAAGTATGTATCACAGTTTAACAGCTTCTTGCTGAGCTATCAACATTATGAATAGATGCAACTGTAAGTCATCTCAAAAGCTACCAGCTGGCATGTCGCCAGATTTTCTTCTCCGTCCTTCCAAGCAGAAGATTCAATTACATCTGCCATTTAATTAAAGTTATTAAAAAGTTGTGCTGTGTGACATTGTTAAAAAAAAAAATAAATAGTTGCAAAAGCCATTTACATCTGACAGTAAGTTATAGCAGATTCATTTAGTTACTCTGCTTCCGAGACATCACTGATTACTGGGATGTTTTGGGAGCAAAATTGTTAGAGATCTCTGCCTCTTCTCTGCCCCAAACCATCTGTCATTTATATCCTGTTCTTACAGCTGATGTCTGGCGTAGCCAGAGGGCTCCTGCTGTCCCGCGCTGTGCCATTTCAGACTGGTGGTATCGGCCACCTCCTGCAGGTTGTCACGGCCATCAGTTCCACAGTCCTTCCTCTTTTCTGGGTCCTGAACTTTTCATGGAAACTTTGAATAATACTAGCCCGTGACCAAAAGTTAGACTGACAGCAGCAGAGCATGCCGAGGAAAACAGCGTCTTTAGAGACTTCCAGGATAATAGCCAAGGGGCAGGTGTCCAGGAGAAAGCCGGCATGGCCAAAATCCATGTGGCAGGCTCAATGAAAGCAATGTTAACTCTACGGTAGATACTCTGGTGTCCATCCCAAGCTCCATTGCTGCATCCAAATCAAAATGTAGTCTTTCCCTTTCTTTCAAGCATAGAAGATACGTCAGGGTCATACACACATTTGACAGCGTCAAGTATTCCTGAATCATGAGTCAGGCCTCCCCCAAATCATGTCATTACCATCAAAGAAACTTAGGAGACTTGTGTGTTTTTACTGTTGTTCGACACTTCAGGACCGAAACGTCTCCCTTCAAATACAAGTGTGAGACACTTAATTTAAAATAGAAGCTGTGTTTTTCACATACTCGTCCAACTCTACCATTTGTGGCTTAAGAAAGTAAGAAATATCACGAGACTTGAAGTCTCGTGGAGCCAGACTCTTCTCGGTGGTTCCCAGTGACAGGACGAGGGGCAATGGGCACAAGTTGGAACATAGGAAGTTCCGTTCCAACACACGGAAAAACTTCTTTACAGTTAGGGTGGCAGAGCAGTGGCACAGCTGCCCAGGGGGGTGGGGGAGTCCCCTTCTCTGGAGATTTTCAAGACCCACCTGGATGCAGTCCTGAGTGCTGTGCTCTGGGCAATCCTGCTTTGGCAGGGGAGTGGGACTAGATGATCTCTAGAGGTCCCTTCCAACTCTGAAAATTCTGTGATTCTGTGACTTGTGACAAAAATCACAGGATCTGGCAACACTATACTCTGTGATACCCCACAAATACGAGTGGGTGTTGCCTCCAGGAGAGATTTCCGTAAGGACTTACTGCTGCAGGTACGGGGTTCAGCGGGTTCCCGCTCGGCACTTCCCAAGCTCAGGCACTCCAGGTTTCCAGCATGGCAAATACATTCTTTCCTTTGTTTCAAAGAATGTTTTTTCATTTAAAAGGAAGTAGGGATCAGATACCCGATCCTATAGCAAACAGTGTGTCAGCTGGCTTAAAAACCATTCCCTGTTTAGCATTTAGCATAAGATCTTAAAAACTGGCTTTTGGTTTTCTGCAAGCAGTCAAAGCTTCCCAACAGCCCGGTGACACAGCCTCAGCAGAGTTGCCTGCTCTAGGAAAACAGTTTTAAAAAACAGGGTGAGGGAATGCAAATAAGAAATTGCTCTGATAAACACTGTTGCTGTTTTTTTAATCTGTGAAGAATTATCCTGTCATACTGTAACGTACATCAATTAAATTATAAGCATCCATGCAGAGAGGGGGCTGTCTTGTGCTTGTTTATGTAGTTTGTAGCATTTTAACTTGTTCTTTAAGTGCAAGCCATCAGTTCCATAAAACACGCGAGGAAATGCGTGTCTTCTGTAGCAGAAATGGGAGCCTGAATCCATTTGAAATCACCGGCTGGCAAACATTGGAGGGTTAACTTAATAAATATGAGTTTTTACATGTCTATTTTAGATTCTCAGCCACTTTCATCTCCTTCCTGCACAGCACTTATTTTCCCTCTGACAATAAATAATGTTTACATGAGCAATAAAGCGAACTCCAGGGGGTGCAGCCGTCATAAACTAAGCACAGTCCCAGGGGGAACAGGGCCACAAATCTTACAAAAACAGTATGGGCGTTGTTTCCTTATCTTGTTGTAACTGCTGCCTCTTGTGTTAGGCGCCTAAATAAATGATAGGAATCCAATGCTCTGGCACAGAGACAGTAAATTTACCTACCTTCGCTTGAGCTTCCCATGGCCATCAATGTCCTTGTCATCACAAGGTTTTACTTTCCCCCATCAGACATTACTCAGCTTGGTCTCATCTGTAGAAGAGGGTCACTGGGCTCCTCTCTCACGCAGTGTGGTGACCCAGACATCCCAACGAGTGCATCTATATCACTTGGTGACTTGCAATCATAGTAATGCGTTTTAAAGTCACATGATAAAATTAAAATGCTGGGGAGCTAAATCATCAAATCCAACTACCATAATCACAGAGATGTGGAAGAGGAAGGAAATTCAAAAAAGCTGCAGAGAGGCAGAATCAAGCATAACTGGGCCACATGTACCTTATCTGCTTTTGAAAACTCAGGCATGATATTATCAGAGGTGATAGGATGGTTTGGGTTGGAAGGGACCTTAAAGATCACCCAGTTCCACCCCCCTGCCATGGGCAGGGACACCTCCCACCAGCCCAGGTTGCTCCAAGCCCCGTCCAACCTGGCCTTGAACACCTCCAGGGATGGGGCAGCCACAGCTTCTCTGGGCAACCTGCGCCAGGGGCTCACCACCCTCACAGGAAAGAATTTCTTCCTAGTACCTAATCTAAATCTCCCCTCTTCCAGTTTGAAGCCATTCCCCCTCATCCTATCACTACATGCCCTTGTAAAAAGTTCCTCTCCAGCTTTCTTGTAGGCACCCTTCAGATACTGGAAGGGGCTATAAGGTCTGCCTGGAGCCTTCTCTTCTCCAGGCTGAACAACCCCAACTCTCTCAGCCTGTCCTCACAGCAGAGGTGCTTTAAACCTCTGATCATCTCCATGGCCTCCTCTGGCCCTGCTCCAACAGGTCCATGTCCTCCTTATGTTGAGGGCACCAGAGCTGGACGCAATATTCCAGGTGGGGTCTCATGAGAGCAGAGCAGAGGGGCAGAATCCCCTCCCTCGCCCTGCTGGCCACCCTGATTTTGATGCAGCCCCAGCTACAGTTGGCTTTCTGGGCTGTGAGCGCACAGTGCTGGCTCATGTTGAGCTTCTCATCCCCCGGCACCCCTAAGTCCTTCTCCTCAGTTCCCTCCCATGCCGACAGCTCTGTTTAATCCTAGGTTGAGATGTGCCACCTTTGCGAATTGATTGTTTAATCATTTCTCCTACCCTCTTTCTGGGTATTGGAGAAGCGCCTTCATTCTGGTACTTCTGGAGGTTCTCCGCTCTCCCCTTATTAAAGTTAGATTTGCCCTTTCCCATCTCCTAAGACCTCTCTTGTCCCTTAACAGTTTCCTGAAGCTATATCAATGATGGTTCAAGTATTGCTTAGCTAATTCCTTAATGCTTTAGGATTAATTTCATCAAGGAATCAAATTTACCTTAATATTTGTGATCTTTTTCTTGCCTTATTCTAGGCTGCAGTCCTAGTCCTGTGTTAAAAGTCACTGCATTAACCAGTGAACTTTTCAGTGATGCCTGCTCCAAAGTAGACATTCAGTGCTTGTCATCTCTGGGTCCGTTTTTGCTTTTCCCAAGAAATACCTTACCTGTAGTTTTACTCTCTGCTTCTTCCACTGTATTTTTCTCTGCTTTCATTCCCCTTGCTTGCTGTAACTCACATTCCCTCTTAGCTTTCTGAACAGCTCCACTCACCTCTTTCTGTGCTACTCCTCAGTCATCTGCCACATTCCCATTTTTTTGAGGTTTTCCCTCTCTGATTTTCATGCTCTCAGAGTTCCTGAGGCAGCTGTTTCAGATTTTTGCTGTCCTCTGCATCGGTTTGTCTGACATGCCTTTGAACAGCCTCTGCTAGTGACTGCCAGCTCTCCTGCACTCCATCTATCAGATTGTTTCTGCATAGATCCTTTGTACTTGTTCTTTCGGTATGTCAAAATTTGCCTTTTTGAAGTCCATTTTCCTTACTCTGCTGCTCTTCCTTCTTTTCTTAAAAATGTGATGTCACTTATTTTCACATTCACCCAAATGTCTCTTGTGATTTTTAACGTTTTTCCCTGCTATAGTCAGCAGCAACTGCCACCCCACTTCCCACCACCTGCAGAAATAAAGCAGTCACCAAGATACATGTTCAAACTCCTGATGGTTGTACACTTTTCCAGCAGAGAATTACACAAACAAAGTCACCCAATATTAAAGATGGTTCTGTTATTTCCCCAAGTAAACTTCTGCCAGCTCCTCCAAGTGAACTGCAGAGTCGGTGCCGACCACCCCCCAGCCCACACTCCACGCTCCTTCACCCTTCGTTCTCCAACCACAGATACTAATTAACAAGCATTTCACCTCATGCTGAACTTCAGAGAATGTATAGACCTTTCTTCTCGTGTGCCGTACCTGGGACAAGCTATCATTTATCGTGCCAAGATCCTAGTCCTATCATTTGTCCCACAAGCACTTATAATTCATATTAAGTTGTTCCTTTTATTATGTGGAAAGTCTTTAACGTCTTTTTGCATTTAATGCTACTGTACCAGCCATGTGTATAGGAGCACCGCAGACCTGTTTGGCTGCTTTTCCCAGCCTTTGTTCCTCTCTGTGCTCCTTTCACACATTTTGTTTTTATTTTCATCCACCTGCGGACTTTCACCATTGATGCTATTCAAGCCTTTGCTCTCAAACAGGACCCGGGAGAGCTTTCCTCTGGCGGATGGAGTCCAGCCATTCCCAGCTGTCCCTCCAGAAAGCCCCACGCCAGCAGTGAGGAAGAGCTGCCGCTGTGACAGTTGGAGTGCGGAGCTTTGTGCCGAGATTTCGCATCCTCGCATCTCATTTTCCACTGGAGGGCACCCTGCTAGGGCCTCCAGCTGGCCCCTCTTAGGGACTGCTCGTGATGAGACTTAACGCATCTTCTCAAGAACCTTCCGACCCCTTTGGATCCTCCCAAACATCGCCCGCAACTCCGCAAGCCACCTGGCACGGCTGCCGCCAGGCTGGCGGTGCCCACAGCTGATGGGACAGGCAACGGAGCCGGTGCCACCCCCGCGGGCAGCCAGAAGCTAATGCTGCACATGGGATGCAAGAGCACATCTGGGTACAGACGCTGGCCGGGGCTGGCAGGGTACCAAAACACTGCAGAAAAAATGGTTCACAGCACAAATATGTCCTGATAAACATTGGCTAGTGTTAATTTAATAAATGGATTACTTAACTGGAACAAGTGTTGAGAAGTATATCCATTCTCCTTTTCGCAGCACATATGAAGAAGCGCATCGCCGGGGTGCAGCCTGTTGTAACATAGAGTAGAACTGAGCTTATTAGGAACAAAACCAAAGCTCCTTTGCTGTGGCTTCCACGTAGCTGAAGTTCAAGCACATGGTTTTGATCTCTGCCCACTGTGGCCAGGATAGAACAGGGCATTTCGAGGCCTGCCAGGAAGCTACAATACGTTGAATTTCAAAACTGAAACTTCAGGCCTTCCCCTCCCGCCACCCGCGCACCGGCTGCGACACCTGCACCGGCCACGGGTATGGTCTGCGGCGGGGCAAAGCGTGCCGCCGTAAGGCAGCACACCCCTCCGTACGCTCTCCCCTCGCCGACAGATGTGGAGGCATGCTGCCACTGTGCCCGGCCTCACGTGGGCTCTCAGTGCGGAGCAGGTGAACGAAACGAAAAGGCCTTCCTCATACAAAACAATGGGGGCTTTTAATTAAAAAGAAAATTTTATTGTAGTTCTGTCATACTACTGTGTAAAAATATGGGGGATTTTTCATTCTGAAATGCTTACAAAAAACACTGGTTAAAAGAAGGTTGCGATCTTACGAATGGGTGATTATCATCAGTGACTCTGTATGAGGCAAATATACAAAGTGGCTACCACTTCTCTCTAGATGTACGGAAGAATGATACTATGCTTTTGCCATGGTTAAAATACACAGCACACCGTAGAGAACGGCTACGGACTGCCAGCCTCAACATTCACTTTTGTATTTGTACGAGACCTTGAAGCATCTCTGTTAAATAACCACCTTGGAATATAGAAAACTTTCGAATTCATATGAATAATTAACTTTCTCTGTTGTCTTTAAGGCACATATTTCTATCCAAATTCAATTTTGGTCCAGAGGAGTAATTGTATGTCAGCCACCAGCTATCCAGGTATCCGACAGCTCGGTTGCTTATAACGGTCCTCATGTCCGTAGACTTCAACGACATGTATTGCGTTCACTGTCGGTACCGCAGTGCTGTGTCCCGGTGCAGCTTGTTTCACAGGTGCATTACTGCTTTTGGTTAACTTAGGCAGACGATCGTTGTCTTTGCGACACCCAGGAGCTACGACATCCAGAGTCCACTCCTCCCGGAACCTGCAAGTATGGAGGAAAGAGTTATTTCTGTTTCGTTTGCTCTGGTGAGGATACAGAAATTTCCAATCCATTTTATTTGCACATCAGGCATTTTGCAAACAACTTGCGCTGTAACATACGGACTCGCCTGCCCTAGCACTAAAACCAGTTGGCAGCAGTGGGGCAAATAATTGTGTCTCTGTAAAAGCTGATGCAGACCTTGAAAAGACTTGTGAGGTTGGTTTTATCTGGGGTTGGGGCAGATGTTATTTGTTTGTTTTCCATCAAACGAGTCCCCAGCTTCAATTTAATGCTGCGCTCTCTGGAGGATCCTACTAAGAACGCCTGAATGCTGAGAGCGGTGCAGAAGGGAAGCCCTTGCTTGGTTAGCGGAGCGCTGCCGGGAGCACAGAGCCCGTTGCCCTCCGTGGGATCTGAGGTGTTATTTGCAGAACTGCCAGCGATGCCCGTGCAGCCCAGTCGCGTTGTGGCTTCTGCCACATCCGTTGTTCTCCGGCAGCCGCTCGCACGCAGGGCAGGCGCTGAGGTCACTTGCCCCAGATTCACTGCAGGTGAGCCAGCTCTCCTGGCTCCTCCGGCGCCGTCCGTGCTGGCCACTGAAGGCAGCAGCCTGCTCGCCCACATCCCGGACAGCGTGGTGGTCTTACCCTTTCGTACCTGAAAAGCTGGTCAGGAAACACACGCCGCGTTCTGCAACGATCAGCTGCAGAAGGCCAGCAGAAATGCTCATACGCGAAACGTATGGGAACCGCAGGGGAGTAACAGAAAATAAGGCCAAATAAGCTGTTCTGGTACAGAGTAGGTATACTGCACATACATCTTTCCTGTAAATGAGAATAAATCTTGCTCTTCACTGGAAAGCTGTATTACAAAACTATTTGGGGCATGAGCTACAGTCAGAGAGTGTGACAGCATCTTACACCGCCTCTGCTTCTGGTGCGAGAAGGCACTCTATCAGCGCAGTCAGAATATACTCATCAAGGAGGTGCTCAGATGAGCAGGATTTACCCACCTGTAATTTGGACAACACCAAACTCATCTATTTCTCAAAAAACAGCCTGGTAACTTTACTCATTTTGTACTGACCTGTACTGTTTTCACTGTGCTTTTTAATCTCGTGCATCAACAAGCCCTGAAGTATCTTCGTGTTGGACACCTGAACACCTATCTGAGTACCCTGTGGCTTGCCATCGGGGAACAGAAGCTGCAAGAAGCAATGCTGCAGATCTTACTGCTGAAACAAAAATCTTCCGAAATACCTGCTACTGTGCTTTTTTTTTTTTTTTTTAACGCTACAAGGAACTCGGTTCTGTCTTCTTGAGGCGGTAGTCAATAGTTACAAAATAAAAATCACGTCAAAAGGGCATGTCCAGGGACAAGAACTGGGATGAAGTTTTGCATGGGGTAGCCACAGCCTTTGCAAACAGGATTATAGTTCATATCTAGGTATTCTGTTTATTGTGCAATATAGTTTACCTGGGCAGAATTCATCCCATTCTGATATTTTCTCCTAAAAAGCTCTGCATTGTGAAACTCTGCAATTACCCGCCATACTCCACCACCTCAGAAAGCCAAACTGGCTAAACCTGTACTTGGAGGACAACTATGCTCCTGGCTAAGCAACCTCTCCCTCCCATTTCGGGAACTAGTGAGCTTCCGTTGACTGAAACAAGTCCAGGAGGAGGTGACAGCAGGCACCCTCCATTCACCGCCGTACATCGAACGCCGTGGATGTCAGAGGGACAGTGAAGTCAGAGCAGTTCCCCCTAAGCGGAGGCTGAGAAGAGCTATTAAGAGGGTTGCAGCACCGAGAAGGGACAGATAGATGTGCACGCAGTGGGCCCTCCTCTGCACGCACGGCTATCAGTCCGAGGCAGCCTCCAGTTTGCACTTTCGTCCTCGGGAGCTCTGTACTTTATCCCGAATAAGTGTGACTTTTTTTTCAAGCGCTTCAACTTTCCTTAACTCCAGTCTCCAGCTGGGCTACTTCAAAACATCACGGTAAGAGGATCAGAAGACCTCCCTGTATACGCTTATCTGGAAACACAAACCCACCCAAGGATGCTCGGCGCTGAACAGCCTCGCTAGGTGCACGATACGTTGGACAAGGACAGACTTTATGTGACAGATAAAGTCAGAGCTCCCATCTGGGGAGAAGAAGAGCCACCATAGCATTTGTCAATGGGTTTTAGAGGATTCACAAGAATTTTGCTTTGTGCGACTTGAGAGCTGTTCCTAGCTGGGGGGAAAAGTGCTGTTAATGGGACATCCGAGGAGTGTGAGAACTCAGAGCAGCGGGGCCGCCGCAATGCTGCCCGGTGCTGGCACTGGCTCTGAAAAGAGATTTTTATACTGGAGGTCGGGAGGGGATTTTTTTGTTGCTGTATGTCTGGTGACTTTGTACAAGACCCTGGGGTAATCGTGGAGGCATTACGAAAACAATAAGAGCAGCTTTATTGAAAGCACATGTTGCTGTGGACACACCCTCCACGCGTGCTGTGATGACAATTGAGATCGAAATTCAGGAATCGGTATAATTTAGCAGCCAGCTATCCTGCCCTTTGTGACAGGGCCCCGAGATGAAACCACAGCGCACTTCCCCCGCCTGATCTTTCTTTGAAATACGATGGTACTGGAAGATTTTAGTCTCTGAAAGGTGGTGGTGGGGAACACAGAGCAGAGTAACAACAAACGAGAGGGGGAAAAAAAAGCCCCTCTGTGAACAGAGCTCAAGGTGGGACAACTCGCAGGGTGGGACAATCGATGTAAAAGCCTGAAAAGGAAATCTGCCCCTCTCTGGTGCTGGGTCTCCTCCCCCCCGGCCCCAAGTGCCACACAATCAAACATCGCATGTGTAGGGAACTGCATTAATTACGTACAATTGTGCCAAACAGGTCATTTGCTCTTTGCAGCCATTTCACTTTAGGTAGCGCAGTATTCAACACCACGGTGACCATCGGTCCTGCGTCTCTTCCTGCAGCCTTGGGCGCAGCCCGCTGGTGGCTCTCTGCAATTTAAGCCTTGTAGCTGCGCCGGGGGGGCACATTCACACCCGCGCCGACACTCAAGGACACTGTGCCAAGGATCCCACACACCTACCGCTGCTTCGGGTGGATGGAGGTCCGCGTGCCCGAGTAGGGTTGAAGTCCGCGTGCCTGGGCTTTCAGACAAATGAGAGCAATTTCAGACAGCGAGGCTGAGCATAGAAGAAAACGCATGGATCTTTCGGAGGGAGTGAAAGGTCCAGCTCTCTGGTGAGACTGCTGACCTTCCAAAGTACCCAGATAAATTGGTTTCCCCAGGACCTCTATCAGTCTTGCATTAAGTCACTGTTGTAGATGTTTTGCCCCCTTAATTCTCCCACTGATGCACCTCCTGGAAGCAGTTTTAGGTGTCCTGGTGGGATTTTCTTGTTCTACTTGGATTTTCCATCGAGCTTTGGAGCAGTCTGTCTCTCAACCTGGGTATTTCTTCAAGTGTTGACCCCTTTCACTGTCGTAAATCTCCACCACACTATCCTGCTAGTAGAAGGGCATCAGATCCTTCAGCTTTTTAATCTCTTCTTCTTAGTGTTCAGAAGGGAAAAGTAGCTGGGAAAGTGCCCTCAAGGGGGCAGAGAGCAAGGCAGGAACGTGGCCAAGTGTCCCATCCCATCTTGTCCATACTTCTAGAAGGTCTTTTGGCTTAGAGCCATGCTCCTCAGCAAGCCTGGGCAGACATGAGTATTTTTGAGAGCAACATGAGTTTCTAATTTGCGCCTTCCTTGCAACCCCTTACACAAGGTAGTGGAAAACTTAAACCATTATAGCTACTAAATCAAAGAGGAAAAGAAAACACATTTTGTTTTACTGTGGAGGCCAAAGCTATGAGCTAATTTTACCAACCTTGCATACAACTTCTTGGAGTGACTGAAAATGCTGAGTTGCTTCTCCTAAGAGCGTGCCGGCTCTGGAATTTTTTTGCAAAACCTTTTCACTTGGACATCTTTGTTGTCGGATTGTCCTTATTTGCTTTTTGCCAGGTACACTGGTAATGCACCTTGTAGTCAGAAAGGGCTGTGATATAAAAATCTCAGGTACTAAAAATACCTTCTGTGGGAGAATACATTAGCCTCTTTCTCTCCAGAAGAGATTTTTTCTTCTTGATAATACGCTCCAGCTGTAGTGGATATCTGAAAGGAGGACTTTAAACCTACCGAGACATGGGCTTTTCCGTTTGACTCGCTCCTGCAGTCAGATCAGCTACTTCATAGAGAATGTTTTATAACTTGGCCTAGAGCTGTGTAAAATAATTCACCTCAGAACAGGCCAAATTTGGAATGCGCAACTTCTTCCAAATGCTTCCACACAGGGGAGAAAAAAAATCACCAAATTTCTTTGCTGCTCTTTAGATGTATTTTTGAGCTGGACTAGTTTCTTTCTGGTTGTTGCCTTTGCTGACAGAGGATGAAAAGGAGTTAGTCTACAGCTAAAGTCAGTTCTCCCTGAGTGTGGAAAATAGTGGACCATCAATTCTCCCTTGCGAAATAACAGCACATCCCTCAGTCAAGGGAGTATCTGTTCCAGCACAGGTTACAGGACTGCTGGGCTGAAAAAGCGAAGAAAACTGAGTCTTCCCTAGATGTGGCTATCTCTTACCGTAATTAAGAAGTTGACGCAAACCGAAACAAGCCCTCTCAGCTTTTTCTCGTTACTCGCTATCTGTATTTCTCCTGAGACAGCTGCCTTTCTGCGCACGCTTATGTATAAATGTGCTGCGGCTCAACCAGTGGAGTGCCCGGTTGTTTAATGTCTTTGCACATCAAAAAGGGGTTCGCTGTTTGCTCTCACAACGGTTACGCTAGATTGTGCATATTTTTCTGAGTTCTCCTAGAGGCATGGCTAGGGCTACTTAGTGGAAAAGAGCAGACTGCTATTTCATTTTGGGAGTCACAAGCAAGTTTCTCCACCTTGGTCCAGGCAGGGGATCTCAAGGCCAAAGTGGCCTCAGCCCACCGTCACCAGTAGCTGGCACAGAGGAAGGACAGCTGGCATTAAGCTTCTCTTTACTGATATTTTACCCCACGCTGGTCACGGGGCAGAGGACAACCTGCCTCCTCAGGCAGCCAACTAAGTCCAAGCTCTCCCATGTGGGTGTTTGCTGGGGATGGAAGAGGACTGTTCATCTTGGGTGGTGGTTGCCCAAGCAATTATTCCTGAGAAAGATTACTGCAGGGTCAGGTCTTATTTTTTGTAAGAAAACAACTGACTCAAAAATAGCATATCCTGCTCTGGAACACACCCATCTCAAAAAACCTCTTAAACCCAGCACGGCGTTTCAAGCGCTAGTTCCTCTGCAACACCAAACGTGCCTGGTGCTCAGGGCTCTCCCCGGCGAGACCCGCGGTGCTGCTCCAACCCCAGGCAGGTGTGGTGCTCTCTGCTGCTTTGAGGAAGGTCTCTCACTTGGGATGGACGATGCCAACAGTCCTGGTGTCATTCTCATGCAGAACTGGGAAGACCTTTAGATCTTAAAATGTTAAAGGGAGCTGAATATAATTTCCTGACTGTAGGCTTTTCTCCTGATACACGCCGCAGCCAGGCTGGGAGAGCTATTCCTGATATATCCCCGTGTTGACAAGCCCTGCCTCTGCCGAGCAATCCTCCTGGGGGGGCTGGTTTGGAGGTTCACGCACATTGTTCTCCCCTAACTACGTGGCTCAGAGCCGCGGCTAATCTCCCTCCCGTAGATGACAGACCCTTTTCTTCAGCTAATCTGTCTCAAACCTCTGCATCCCGCAGCGACCTGCTATCTCTGCTCGATGCTCTAAACTGCTGAGAAGCAACGCTGGGGAAAACCTGTCCCTCCCAGCGGCCTCGTGCCTTGTAACTTGGCTTTCCCTGCTCAACATTAGTTAGCTCTTCAAACGTTATAAAAGAGCAAATACGCTGTAAATGCTTCCAGCGCCTGCATGTAAGACTCTCTGCTAAACCCAGGTATTTTTATCCTCGTTATGATTCCTTACATCCAAATGAAAGAGGTGGCATCAACAGTGACTGCGCTCTGCAGTTAACGATCCCAGGTATTTGTAGACATATTTCTCAGCATTTTAAAGCAATTTGTTCAAGCAGCCAAGAAGCCAGAATGAGGCTCATTATAATTAGAGTAGTCGCCATTAAAATTCAACATTTCCCTGGAAAACTCTATATTCATCACACTTGTTCCATGCTTCAAATATGAGGGGAAAAAGATCTCATTTTGTGGCAGACAGGTCCAGAACAGCACACTGGTCTCTACTGGCCAACAGCTGGGCTTCTACATTATTTATAACTTCTATACATCAGCATTCTGCATGCACATTATGTCACCTCGTTACAGTCAAAATTATCTCAGCGGCAAACTAAGGCACCACTTTAACAGATGATAGTTTTTAATCCTAAATTGCTCTGTAAACCATAACAAATATCTTACCGGTCTGAAATAATTGGCTTTTTATTTTACATTGGCTTACCTGAAAGAACTGGCTTTTTATTTTATTTGTTCTTACAGTATTTTTGATCTTTAAAGTGGTGAATCAAAATGTTAATCCCTAGTTAATCTCTAAATCTATTTCAATTAAGTCTGAAAAGCAGCCTGACCTACATCCGTTTCTAGTCAAAAAATAGGCTAAGATATACTCAAGAGGGTCTTCTTCAAGGGTGGAGGAGTTCTCACTCTTCCAGATACTTCATAGGTTACGTGAAGAAGCAGCAGAACAGTTTTCTTTAAGAAAAGGAAACGCTATCGTAAAACCGACATAAATTGCCAAGCCTCCACCCACTGCTTTCTCAGACAAGGGCACCGCTCAGCTCTCAGCCTTCCCCTTCTAAGTGGGTCGCAGAGCCACTTCCCATGGCTGTACCGCAGAGAGCAACGCGTGCCGCAGCCCTGAGAACAGCAGGGAGAAAACCACCAGCCTCCTGTGCTGCTTAGGACTGCTCCGTATTAGAAAAAACATAGCAGGATTTCTGATTTGCTCAGAGGTCTAGCGATGCATTGCACAAATTCCTCCAAACGTCTGCAACGTTAACACAAGGACAGGATAGGACAGGATAGGATGGGGTGGGATAGCATAGGATAGGATGGGATGGGATGGGATGGGATATTTCAGTTGGAGGGGACCTTAAATGATCATCTAGTCCAACTGCCTGACCACTTCAGGGCTGACCAAAAATGAAAGCAAATTATTAAGGACACCGTCCAAATGCTTCTTCCTGAACACTGATGGGCTTGGGGCATCAATGACCTCTCCAGGAAGCCTCTTCCAGGGTTTGACCACCCTCTTGGTAAAGAAATGCATCCTCGTGTCCAGTCTGAACCTTCCTTGAGGAGCCTTGGTTAAATTATCTTTTGGCTTGTTTATGCCCATGGACGTACGCTTCGGTTCACATGCACGCAGCTATACACAGAAGCTTTCTTTCGGGGTCGCTTGCCCTCAGTTTTGCCACCTTTGTCCAACCATGCCGCATGCCTTTATTTATTCCCTTGGACAATCAATGCTATAGCAGCTCCACCACTACAGCAACGCCCCACATAGATAGAGATCTCCTCCAAGCATGGGCTGCCAACACATCCACTTCACGTTAAACGAAGAAAGGTACCACAGAAATAACCCAGGTAGTGAACATGTCCTTTCACGACGGTCTTCCCAGCATAAGCCAACTTCTTGTTTGCACCTCCCCAGCGATTTGCCTAACCTGTCTTGCTGTTCCCAGTAAGCTGGATGTGCAGAGGACGATGAAACTAAGGCTAATTCACTACACACAAAAAATAAGTCTTGCAAGTGAAACACAAAGGTGACAGATCATTTGTTGTCTTCAAGAGCTGACATGAAATACGTTAGCAGAATTCCCACATCTCATCCTGCGCGTGTATCCATTTAACAGGATTAACCAGCAGAAATTAGCATCTCTTACTAACCTTGATTAAATAGATCTTATTTGAATGAAGAAAGGGAACCAGGTACAAACTGATAAAGGGTCACACGTGTTCCTACAGCAATACCAGGACAGTTTTAATCAGAGTCTGTCACAGCTTTGATGCCATTTCCATCTCTGAATAGAAGTGCCGCCCGTTCTCCACATGAGGAAGGAAAAAAAGAGCTCACAGGCTTTCCTCCTCCTGCCCTCTGCAGCTCCCCACTGAAGTTTATACTTGTTCCCATTTTCTAAAGAAATAATAAACTTGTTGATTTCTGGCCCCCGAGAAGCTGCTTATCCAGAAGAACTGTATATTCCCTGCTACTTTCAGTTAAGAAAAAGTGTACAGAATTTGGTAAACATAATACAGCAGCTTCTGCTCTGTGGAGTGGTGCAGATAAGAACCCAAAGGAGCTTCAGGCTCCAGCAGAGCACGAACCGCTGTTTACAGCCCTTTATACATTTATCCATATTATTTTAAAAGCAGATTACACTTATACGAAACATTAACATCGTAGCAGATTGAAGTTGCCCAAAATTAAAAATTGCATCCTGAGTCTTCTAAAAACTGTTTGGGTTCTAATCAGCATTTAATTAGCTTTATACATCTTTCTGAAATCACCCAAAGCTAGGAATTGATTAAGCAGCCATCAGACTTTTGTGCAAGAGCCCCATTTGAATATAATTTCCAGCTGCACTGTGACATGGAAGTTGGTTTATAATCTGCAGAAAATCGTTTTCTGCAGGTAACCACTACAAATCACAGATACTGCTGTACATAAAAGCCGTACAAGTGTGCAGTGAATTAAAAGCAAACAAGGAGTGTGCTATATATTATCGTACATGATGACAAAACAGAACCCAAAGGATGTAAAAGACACAATGACGTGTGTTTGTATGAATGGTAATAGCAGAACAGCGGTTAGAATTTAACACGTTTTCCTTTTTCTGTTTTTCTTTTGTTGGCAACAACCCAGCCAGCCTAACACATCTGGACACTTTCAGACCTGATTTTGAACTGACACAAAGAAACACCTATGCCCACCATCCACAGTGCGTGATGCGCTTTAGTTCAGCGTGGGCATTTCTGAGGGTCCCCTTGTGTTTGCCCCGCGCGCCCTGACAACCCAACGATATTTCTCAAGAGGGCTTTCGCGGTCACCGAGGGATAAACGGTAACACTGGGTGCTCACCTTGAGCCGTACCGCAGCCCCAGGTGTCCCCGCCTGGCTCCTCTCCTAAGGCTCTTAGGCAAGCTGGCACCTTCACACCGCTACCCGATACCGGGCACTGACTTTCCTGCCGCAGTTTAGCATCAGTTTAACAAAGCCAATTAAAAACCTCTCCCCGGTTAATCTGGTGCGACCTCCCCTGCAGACCGAGCTTAACCAAGCACTGCCGGGGACAGAGGAAAGAAGCTGTAAGGAGGGAGGTCACGCTCAGCTTCTCTGCTGTCTCACCCTTCGGCAATGTTAATTCCCCACAGGACGGGCAAGTTCAAGGATGAGCCCTGATGATCCACTGGCATCACGTCCCCTTCAGGGGCATCCCTTTAAAATGCATTTTCGAGGAATCCTCTTTCCAAAATTTGTTCAACAAACTCATTCAAACCCACTGTATATTAACAGCCTTACCTACAGAAGCCTTGGTTATCATATGCCATGTTAGTCACGTCATCAAACACAGATTTATTCCTGAGTTTCTTATTGTTGTTGTTATTGTTTCTTCCCTTAAAACCAAAGTAAGCGGCTTGCATGTGTTCTAGTTCTTCAGTTCTGAGCTGGTACCACAGCTGCATATCTCTGTGAATAAAGCAAGGGGTAAAATACAATACTGTGATAAGCGGTGGTATATCTGAGCTTTTATCTGACCACAGCCCTGACTCACTAGAGTTTAAACCTAAATCCAGGTTTACTGAAGGCAGCACTTAAACGCATGCTGAATTCCAAGTGTAAGCCAAATTTCCAGAGACCTGCTTAAACACCTTGAGGCAGGGAGTTCTTAAATAGCATAAATATCATTCTGTGGACAGTTCAAAGTAACAAAACCCCAACAATTATGTCAGTTTGAGTCAGTGGATTTTGAGACTACAGCTAATAGGAAGAGTCATGTAAGGTGTGATGTTGTGTCAATGTTCTCATGGACCTTCATCAGCAACACCATGTCAAGCCAGATCCTGTTGTACGTGAAAAGCCTACAGACTATCCCCATTTTATGGAATAAATTATTTCAGGAAAAGAAAAAAAAAAAAGTCTTTTCTGTGAATTTTTGCAGCGCTGCCATTCCTAAGGGTTCCAAAATCACCAGGCAGGTTGAAAAGATGAATTGATTTAAAAATGGAGAAGACAGGTAATGTTGCCTTTGTTGAGAGCAGGGCTTATTCGGTTGCCTTCAGGATTTCCTTTTGGAAAAGCTAAAGGCGCTTTTTATGCTGCTCTCTACAATTCTGGGGCAAAAAAAAAAATATCACAATTTCTTATCTTGTTTTTAAAAGAGGTCTAAGGTTCACATAATCACAGACATTCACACTAGCCGATGGGACAAGATTAGATTGTGAGGGCTGGTGATGCTGATTTGGGTGTCATTTCTGTCCTCTCAGGGTGCGATCCTGCTCCTACCAAAGAAAATGGCACCTACGCTCATGCAGAGGGCCAAGGTCTGCGAGGAGGCTAAATTATGTGAGGATTTTCAGCAGCCTTTGTCCTTTTTCTCTCCAAATACAGGGATAAAAAACCAAGATGGCACTCCAGAGATCATCAAACAGATACCTTGGAAGACAGGTTCGTAGGCAGAGGTGATCTCTTCTAGGAGACCAACTAAAAGAGCCAAAAAAAAGTAGACGGGCAGACTTCAAAGCGCAAGGCAAGATGAGGACAACCTCCCTACCCCACGGGTACAGACTACCTTTTCCTTCAGTGATGGTCTGAGACACTTATTTAACTAATTCCCTACCAAGTATTCTCATTTTGAATTGTTACCAAGCCTGTAGCTTCTCTTTGAGTGAGTGCTTTGTGCATCCAAAAGTCGATCCACATTTTCTAGCTACATCAGCTGACCTCACAAAAGAGATCTTCTCTACCTGCAGACCCTCACGCACTTGTGGCCTTGGATGCTGCCAGCTGCAGCAGCGCTACCCCCACAGCTGGCACCCTGCAGCACGGGCTGCGGGTGGAGCAAGTTTCCTACAGGGATGTGTTACTCCTCCTGGCATGACAAGCTTCTATAAGAATGGCTGGAGAGCAGCCCTGAGGAGGACTTGGGGGTGTTGGTTGATGAGAAGCTCAACATGAGCCGGCAATGTGCACTCACAGCCCAGAAAGCCACCGGCATCCCGGGCTGCATCCCCAGCAGCGTGGCCAGCAGGGCGAGGGGGGGGATTGTGCCCCTCTGCTCTGCTCTGGGGAGACCCCCCTGCAGTGCTGCCTCCAGCTCGGGGGCCTCAGCACAGCAGAGACATGGACCTGATGGAGCAGGGCCAGAGGAGGCCCCGGAGCTGCTGCGAGGGCTGGAGCCCCTCTGCTGTGAGGACAGGCTGGGAGAGTTGGGAGTGTTCAGCCTGGAGAAGAGAAGGCTCCGGGGAGACTTAGAGCCCCTTCCAGTCCCTAAAGGAGAGCTGGGGAAGGACTCTTGATCAGGGAGTGGAATGATAGGATGAAGGGGAATGGTTTTAAACTGGAAGAGGGGAGATTTAAATGAGATATTAGGAAGAAATTTTTCACTCTGAGGGTGGTGAGCCCCTGGCGCAGGTTGCCCAGAGAAGCTGTGGCTGGCCCATCCCTGGAGGTGTTCAAGGCCAGGTTGGACGGGGCTTGGAGCAACCTGGGCTGGTGGGCGGTGTCCCTGCCCATGGCAGGGGGGTGGAACTGGATGGTCTTTAAGGTCCCTTCTGTCCCAAACCAATCTATCATTCTATGATTCTACATGGGCAGTTTCTCCATCATCTCAGTTGCTTTCTGACAGTGGGACCAAGCTACACAATGTCTACAGTGCTCCCAGGTCCTCCCATAGGAGCAGGGGTCAGTTGTCGATGTGCTGGGTTGGAGCAGCTCCTTCAGGATGTGGTGAAAGGAGGACAGAGAGCAGCAGGGAACTGAAGCTCCCAACAAAGGGAATCATTTCATGTCCTTACGACAGAACCAGGTCAAAGCATCTGGTGTGAAGGACTTTTCCTTCATAAGAGAAAAACATCAAGTCATCATAGTCATGGGAACAGCTAATTTGGACAAAACTCCATTTAAAATAAATGAAAATCAAGGACTTTGATATGAATAGTCTTATCAAAAAGAAAAGCGGCAATTCCAAAAATTCCAGTCAACCCTTTCATTTCCAAAATTATTTCATGCTATCAGTGAAAACCTAATATTATGAATGACACCAAAGACTTTCTTTTTTGCCTCACAAAATCTTTTCAAGGGAAATAGAAAATCTGTATTTTGGTTACAATCAGAAGACAAAATCCTACGTCCTTCCAGCAGAGTGCTGTGACAGCTTTAAGTATGCTTTGCAGATGCTGAGGGCTTTGATGGTTTCGACACAGGTAGATTAATTTTCCCAGCAGCGTTCAAGGAAAGCAAAGGAAAAAAGGAAAGAGAGAAGAAAGAAGGGAAAAGGCAGCCAATCTTAAATAATTCAAGGACAGAAAGACTGGGCCAGCAAATAAGACTTGTATGTTCAGCTTCTGCATAATCCTGGGTAAATCCAGATCTGCCCAGGCCTGCTGAGGTCATCTGATATTAACAGACATTAGGTGCCTAAATACTCTTGAATTCCAAGTCTCTCTATGCCTAAAGCCTGACCTACAATTTAAGGATTTTAAGTAATTAACATCATTGCGGTGTTGTGGGCATCGAGTCCTCTAAAGCTCTCTGCGATCACAGCAATGGGGTCCGTATGAAGTACAGTCTTACGCCGGTTTTAAAAATCCTTTCTTGACATACCTTTGAGTCCTCCTCCTTTCACTCTTCTTCACACACTTGATAAGACAGCAAGTTAGAAAAGCCATGGACATCAGCAGAATGACGGCGCAGCTCACGATGGAGGCAATCACTGCGACCTTAAATCCAAAAGTCTCGTATTTTGATATGGCTGCAGCAAAGCAAACACAGAAGCATGTTTCTAAGGTCAACCCATGAATTTATCTTTCACGTTTTCATTAAACCATGCTGAAACCTACCTGCTTCACACTTCTGCTCACAATAGCTCAGTGAGCACTTTCACATTAGTATGTGTCCGGACACCAGAGTACAGTGGCTCCAGCTTAGAGCCATGCGAGCCTCAAACTGGGCTATTTAAAAACCTCCCGTTTACAAGCTACTAATGAATTGTTCACAAGTATTTCACCACTGCAATTAAACAAACACAGTGCCTTTAGCGCTGCAGTAGCTAAAAAGCACAGCTTTGTTGGCATATCAAATGCAGATGAGCTAGCAGGCTCTTACAAGCAATTGTTAACAAGGACCGGAGCTGCAAAACCAAATACTAACAGGGGTAAATGGGGTTAAAGAAGCCCTTTAGAGCAAGGACAGTTCCGTATAATTATAGCCTATCTGGCAGGCAGCGAACAACAGGTCTTCCTCTGTTTGGGGAAGAACACAGGACGGGAGAAGGGACAGTCTCTGCAGGGCTGAGTGTTCACAGTGGTCTGATGCTGGAGGTGAATTATCCAGACAAAAGGAGGAGGGGGAATGTGGTGTGGCACAGCTAACCTGGATCTCTGCCAGCTCGTTTGGAGCACTAAGCATGTCTTGCTTCAAAACTCATCTAGTTCTTCCAACACCGTGATGACCAGCATCAGAACCGGTTCGGCTGAGCTCCACACAAAGCTTTGTATTTCTGCAGCCTCTGGAGGGAAGGATTTCTCTCCTTTTTCTTTAACAGAAACTCTCAAATGAGAGAGAAGAATAGCTGAGTTGGTGAAGAGAGCGGTAAGCGTCTAAAAGAGCCGTCCATCTCCCGATGACGTAAAATTGCAGAAGATCTGAGACACACTGGGATTCTCAAAGTTCAGAGGTACCGTGTTTCGCTTGGGCCCACTTCTAGTCAAATTACTAACCACCTTATAATAAATAAGAAGGAACACAGCGTGAAAGGTAGTTAACGGTGTTGCCATTCAAACGCGCTCTGTCAATATGGTAACTTTCCCATGCGGCTGCCCACAGGAAGCAACTTAAAATTGTTCAGAAAAATACCACTGTGTTTCTTTTACAGCAAAAAAAAATCTTCAGAAGAGAATGCCAGGAGATTAGAGGGTTGACAAATACGCTTGCACATTAGTTGGTCATATCTATACGTTTTCTAAAGCAGGGTACAGCTTGTAGCTACAAAGCCACAGTTACTCCGGGTGCAACGCTCCCGGAGTCGGCGACGTGAGATCAGGCATAAATCTGACCGAGTCTTTTCTGTGTCATGGTAATGAATGATGTCAGAACACATATGGAGCGCAATTACAGTCGGGGGGGGCAACTTTGAAGGAAATTGGATTTGTCTTTTTCCTTGCACAGATGTCTAGAATTAATCCTAAAGTTGCAGGAGATAGGCAAGGCAAAACAAACACAACGCAGCCCAAAGGGACTGGGAATGGTTTGGAAAGAGCCTTACGCTTGCAGGAGGGCACGCCGGCTGTCCACTGGGTGCCGTTCCCTTTCCAAACGCAGGTGATGAAGCCCGGTCCCTCCAGCTGGTGCTCAGCAGAGCACTGGAACGTTATCACCGTCCCCACGGCCGTGCCGTTGCCGTGAATGATCTGCAGCGTGCCGAGCTGGGGAGGGAAGACGCGGCTGCACTGCCCTGCAGAACAAAAACAAAAAGGGAGACAATGCAGAGCCAGAGCCAAAAGCGAAGGTCCTCCTTAGTTTTATTGTGCTCAGATTGCAAACCGGTCCGAGTTGATGGTGAAAACAAGCAACAGACCTCGGGGTGGGCGATGCTGACTGCTCTGCCAAGTGCCAGCCCAAGGCCAAACCCCCTTCGGTGCCATTCAACAGCTCCGCTGCCCTCACCCCTGGCACAAAGTGGGATTTTACTCTTGTTGCAACATTATCTACTTAGACTGGTACATATTGAACTTTTTTTTTTTAAAAAAAAAGAGAGTCATTCTGTGAGCGGAGTGGTCTCCTGTGGATTCCTGTCTTGTTGGACTCTGTGTGTTTAATTAGATACTTGGGCTGGCACCTTCCTCACTGGGAGTGTTCATAACACATCATCCCCCATGCAAGCTTTCCAAGATCTAGTGGATCGAGCGGGTCCAGAGGAGGCCATGAAGATGCTCCGAGGGCTGGAGCCCCTCTGCTGGGAGGACAGGCTGAGAGAGTTGGGGTGTTCAGCCTGGAGAAGAGAAGGCTCTGGGGAGACCTTAGAGCCCCTTCCAATATCTGAAGGGCGCCTACAGGAGAGCCTTGTACTTTTTACAAGGGCATGTAGTGACAGGACGAGGGGGAATGGCTTCAAACTGGAAGAGGGGAGATTTAAATTAGATATCAGGAAGAAATTTTTCCCTCTGAGGGTGGTGAGCCCCTGGCACAGGTTGCCCAGAGAAGCTGTGGCTGCCCCATCCCTGGAGGTGTTCAAGGCCAGGTTGGATGGGGCTTGGAGCAACCTGGGCTGGTGGGAGGTGTCCCTGCCCAGGGCAGCAGGGTGGAACTGGATGATCTTCAAGATCCCTTCCAACCTAAACCATTCTATGATTCTATGATCACATATTGCAGCATTTCAGTCTACTCGGTAGCATCTTTCCATGACCCCACAGAAACCTCCCACCTTTCACAAGCACTGCACCTCTGTTGGTCGTGGCTGAAATAAGCCAGTGGGTTCAACAGCCAGTCGACAAGGAGGGGACAGAGACAAACACATACAGCACAACTACATTCAACTTAGCTCCACTTTCAAGTGACAAGCTCTGCTTTATAGTGTATTATTCATTTTTAGTACATTTTTGCTTATTTGGCTTTTCTCTTTCTATTTCTTTGTCGGTCATACAGCTGTTCTCTGAGTCATGGAGCTGTTCTCTTGGCCACCTAACGTCAGCCACTAACTTTATACATTGGGCTTTATTGTCACAGCATTCCTTGTTTCACGCTCATTTAAAACACAAATTTTAACGAATGGTCATTAAGACAACATATAATATCCAGATATACTTCAAAGATAACAACAATAAATACATTCTTCTGGTTTTGTACATGTGCACTGACAGAAACTGGAAACTGTTTTACATCATCTTTTTTATCAAACATACTCTAAATACCAGCACTGCTTCCGCATCAGAGTCCGAGTCCCCTGCCTTTCACTGGACTTCCAAACGACTTCAGCAGACTCAGAGGCAACTGTGCTGCAGTTGCGAGACCAGAGTTGCAAGCACTAGGATGACACACAAAAAAATTAAAAGGGGGAAAATACGCTACCCCCACTCACGAGCAAAAAGAAATGTAGAGTTTTAATAGCCTCCTTGAGAACATCTTGACAGGACGACATGTTGATAGCAAATCTATTTTAGTTTTAATACTAAAACTCCCACCAGTCCTTAATTAACACTAAGCTTCTACAATCAAACCGCAGCAGACTGGCTTACTACCTATCTTCAATTTACGGTCTTAAAAACCCCAGTCCTCTGGAACAGAAACCCAAAAAAATCTCAGCAAAAGCCCAAACAAAAGCCACAGTGACAATTACTGGTCTAATCTACTAAGTAAATATGTACTAAGGACTAGCTTTTAAAAACATGCCTTTTTTAATTCCATGCAGATTATTTCTGTTTGTTTTGCCACTTCTTTCAGTTTCTTACTATGGCAGCAATTTGCCTCAATGACAGCAAATATGTTCTTGAGGGTCTTTTCCCTTCACCTCTTGTCCTTGCCTCCAACAGCCCATTACTGGAAGACATGGGATGTGTGCACTGGACAACCTGCCTCCTCGTGTCAGGGGAGCGTTACAAGTTTGGGCTTTTCTTTTTGCCTTAATCACTCAGAGACTTACTGTTAAAAAACATTGTCTGAAGCTGGAAAATAGTGACCTTTTTGCATTTTACACTTTCCAGGCTATTTTTAGATACCAGATTACATCCTTAGAGTTCACATCGGTGACAATTCCAGCTGCATGAGATGCAGAAAGTAGTTCAGAGCCAAATTTGACTCAAAGTACATCTGCTCAGCTTCCATAGCAGCCCTTGTTAGACGCTTCCAGCAGACTTGCCAGTTTACCTGGACTCGCTACTCAGCCTCTGCTCTCCAAAGAGTCATCATTTGGCACTGGATCCTTTCTTTCAAGACATATTTCATTTAATCCAGCATTGACCATCCTGAGTGACACGTGCAGCTGTAGCTGGTTCAGGTGCTCTTGACCCTCTCCTGCTCCGTCCTCGCCCAGGATGGTACATGCCGAGTGATTAAAACCTCTGGATCTCAGGGACCTTGTCAGCATTATTCCGCAGCCATGGACTTAAATTTTTTTTTCTTCACTTGACCACTATAAAGATTTCTAACAGCCCACGTCCCATGGATATTGGCTATTTCCTCGCCTTGGCCAGGGCCGTGCCATCCCCAGGGGATCGTTCCCATGTGAATGTAATTGGGGCAGGGACCCCAGAGACTCACCTTAAGGACAGCTAATGAGAGCGAAGTTTTTGAAAGCTTCTACACCCAGCTTTACACAGATGCTGAGCTGAAAGCTCGTCAACTGCATTTCACGTATCTGCATTTGGCCAGAGTAGAAATACCATTTCCTCTTCTAAGAGCTTTTCAACACAATTTCTTCCGACCAAAGTCAAAACACTACATGTGTCACTACGTTTTGCTTTTTACAAATGCTTTTTTGAAATGCATAGATGGATTTTTGCTGGTATGACTTTGTGAATTTTATCCAAGTTTGGATTTAGTATCTCTGGATAAAGTTTGCCCTAGTTTTCATCAGCAATGGTCTTCTAATGACTCATTTGTAAAACCACTCCTGTAAGCTCTAGCATCCTTTGCTATTAACTATCTATCATGTTTTTGTGGTTACTTGCTGCATTCACTGTTCTGCTGGGTTAATTTTACCTTTCCACCTCCAGAAAACCATTGTTTAGGTAAGCTTCCGTCCTCGTATTTATATAAGCAGATGTTCCATATAGATTTATCCTTTGAATACTCTCCCAGAATGTTTATCTGACTAAATATACTACAATCACTTTTTTATTATTATTATTTATTATTTTAACTATAATAAATCTATACTTTTGTTTTCAGCCAAGTCTGGTGTCTGAGGCTGCGTTGCCTCCTGAAGTAAAACACAAACACTGCATAAACATTTGTGCTGAGCAGATTTACATCTTGATTTATATTTATTTTCTAACTATCTAGGAGATACCACGTTCAGGTCTTGGGTTGCAGTCACTGTTTGCACCCAGAAATGTAAAATGGACTAAACCCCCTAATTATTGTTCACGCAGCTTTTTCAATAGCTGCATCTCACCCCCCGCAGATCCACGCCTGACAGCCAGCACCTAAAGCTAGGAGGAATGCTTGGGGAATTAACAGCCGATCGGCCATTTCTACGTAGTTTATAGTAAACATGAAAGTTCATGATGTGTTGTTTCGTTGTGATTAGCTTCATGGCATCGTTCCTAGACTTGATACGTGTCTCCAGCGCCTAGTTCCCATTACTCCTTCCTGATGTTCTCCATGCCCAGGCTCGCGGTCTGCTTACGCTTCCAGATTCTGGCTACTACTTCCAAGCTCCAGAAGAAAACTCACTTGCTGAAACAACCCTATGAAGCAAAGGCTGGAAACATTAGGTTTCGTATTTATTTTGAAGTCCAACAGAAGTTGCAAGGACTCTCGCTTGTTCATTTTACTCATTGAAAAGGATTAACAAACCGCCTTCTCCACCATGTACCATGCCGCCGCATAGCATCCGCTCTGGTGAACCAAGATGACCATCAGCCATCAGCTGGCCAGTTCCCTTCAGGGCACAAAGAGCTGAACGCCTTCAAGTCCCTGCAGCTTCTTGTGAAGCAAGAGCTGATTTATACAAATGCATTTCTTAGCTTGGCTTCACACGAAGAGGAATACCCAATGTTCAAAAAGTATCTGAATCTGCTGCGACTGTCTGCCAGCACAGAAGAAGGGCATTGGTGATAGCAAATAACCAGATTATTTCATATTTCAATAACTGTCCTCAAAGTAAAGACAATCAAGTGTAGCATACTCCATATATTCTTAATTCACCCAAACCACTGAGTTCAGAACTAGCCACATACATAATTTCCAGGCACTGAAAAACAGAGTAACGCAAGAATTAAGACAGAATAATCCAAAATATCTCTTCTCATGCACAGCCAGGATTATCTGTACTGCAAAATCGATTTGTCAGAAAGAGTTACCATATGGTTTCATGTCAACAAGCTGCGGATTTATGTTTTGCTGATAAGAAAACAGAAATGAGACTGCAACCTAGACACACTCGCCCGTTAAACATTTCCTGTGCTCCTTCCATAGCGAAACAGAGACTAAAAATCAAATACATCACGTAAGTATATACCAAAATGATCTAAACCACAGCAATAATTACCTGAAAGCATGTTATCAAGACTGCCACTCGCTGTTTGTGCAGAACGGGAGCAATCCATGACTTCGCCTCATTATTCCCATACACATGTAACTCAAGCCTTTGTGTTGCTTATTGTTGACTATTTAATGCAACTGAAACACGCTGGAATAACCAGATGCCAGTAAGAGACAGAACATTAGGTTCTATAAACCCTGCAGAAAATAAACATGCCGATATTATTTCTGCAAGTCTATTTTCCTACAGAAGCACGCCTTAGAAATTAATGTCCCTGAAGTCACAGGGATAATGTTGAACATCCGCAGCAGCCTCGCAGAAGAGCTCTTGGAAGAGCTCGCGATGTCAAAAAGCAAAAGAAAAGCAGCTAGAAGTGCAATATGAAATAAAGCAGATGTAGTAAAGCATCTTGTGTGAGTGAAACCGCCTGGCCCCGGCATAGGTCCCCTCGTGACCGTCCCTCCGCTCCCTCGCCGAGCTGGCCGTGAATCCTGCCGGGGCCGGGCTCTTCATGGCACAAAGTGCTGCAACAACGAATGGCTACCAGGAGCGCTCACCCTCCCGCTAGAAAATTCAGACACTGGCACGGCTTCTAAAAAAATTAGTGCTAAACATGACACCAAGCTAGCAGTAAAAGAGAGGGGCCAAGGTCCTGGCTCTTGAATGAGGTCCCCAGCTGTGCCTCAGCCACCAGGCAGCATGCACTGGAGACTTCCTACTGCTTGGTGGCACCACGTAATGACCTGCTTCTACCTTTCCTAACAAAAGCACATGTCAGCAATGGCATGATTTGACCTTTCCTACCTATTCCACTGGTTTCCGAGAATCACTATAAAGCCGAGACGCTGGAAAGCTGTTATAGACCTGTCTGCCTCCATCACTTGGCCATGGCCCTGCAAAGTTATTCCCCCGGGGGGAGGTGTGGGAGGTCCAGGTGTGGTACAAACCACGTTGCACCAAACCCTCTGCACACAGGGGACTGTAAGGACCACCTTCGGCGGGCAGGGCCAGGCTGGGCCACCACCACCTAGGGGACCTTCACTCTCTGGAGGCTGATGGAGAACTGCAACAGCAGCCACACAGGTGGCTCTTCCCTCGGGCCAGTCCCATGGAGGAACCATCTGGACAACTGCAGACAGTGGAATATGAAAGTACTTACAGAAGACATCTGTCAGAGCACGCAGTCCAAAAAAAAAGAAACTCACTTTGTTAACGATACATGGGTCTTGCATCTGCCTGATTTCGGCATCGCCAAATGAAAATACTCCCTGTAAAACATTTTGGCTTTCTATTGAAAAATTAATTTTAAAATTGCAAAAGAGGGAACCCCATTTCTGATCATTCTCAGAGGCCACCATTGTACACTCATGGACATGCTTTTTCAAAAAAGCTCCTTCTCCCACTGATCAGGAATTTCCATGTAATGAAGAGAGGAGGAGGGAAGTGAGTTTCTTTCTGTGTTTACATATCCGTACTCAGAGGAGCTCTCTGCTCACGCTGGCGTTGCAGCAGATACCTGAGGCTCGCTCCTACCAACTTCCCTCTTTTTTTTTTTTTGTTCTGTTGTCTCTTTTGCAGGTAAAACTAATTTTTCAACACACCGTTTGCAATGTAATTAACAACACGCAATAGCTCTGCAGCATGAAGGGGTGCTGGGACCCCCACCCCAGGCTGAGCCTCATCGGTTGAGTTTCGGGCAGCCGTTGCTTTCCTTCTCACCCCGACCTGCCCAGGGTCACTGGCGAAGCGGGAGACCCCAGGACACGCGAGCACATCTCAGCATCCTGCGTGCTTCCTCGTGCACGACTGTTTTCCGTCGGGAGTGCTCCTGTGATTTCAGCTCCACCAGGGCAGCGTTTGGGCAGCGGACAGAGCAGGATCCCTCCTGGCTCGGAGTGGGGAAGGGTGCACGTACAGAAGAAGAGAGAAACAAACGCATCCAGAGGAAGGAAGGAAAGACACGGCACAGCGTCTAACGCCAAGCAGCTCGGAAATGCGAGGGGGGAAGAAGCGATCACCAACGTGACCTCGTCAGGCAAATGAGCAGCACCCCAGACCCAACCGCTGTTGGATGCTGGGGAATCTGATCCCCCTGAGCTTCATCCCCGACAGGACAAAGCTGGTGTGAAGCTGGAGAGAAGTTGTGAGCGAGGCATTAAACCACCTCGTCAACAGGGCTGAGGTGGAGCAGGCACTGCTGCTGTCCCCTGGATGGCTGCACCCACCTCCCGTGGGGCTGCCGGTTACTCACCCTATGGAGCTGCCATCCCCTATGGAGGTGCCACCCCCTATGGAGGTGCCACCCGCTATGGAGCTGCCATCCCCTATGGAGCTGCCACCCCCTATGGAGCTGCCACCCCCTATGGAGGTGCCATCCCCTACAGCAAGATGGAAAAATACACAGGAACATGTTGACCACTGCGCGGTCCTTGACAACTCAGGGTGCCCTTTGGTGGATGAAGGATGGTAAAGCCTACTTCGGGGTCTTTTCACGCCTGCTGAGGTAGCAAAAATTATCAGATCGCAGCAAATTCTTAGCTTCCATCTCTGAAAGAAACCCTTGCGCTACGCTGCTGCAAAATCTTACATCCAAATCTGAAGCAGACAAATTCGGTTCATCTCTCTTCACGATACTGAGCCTTTTTCTTTTCTCTCTCCCAGCATTTTTCATGCGGCTTTTGAGCTGCTCACTGTAGCGAACAAGATGCAGCAAGATTTAGGAGTCAGCGTTAAACCCTTCCCAACTCTACTCTGAAACAGTAGAGGGCTGCAAGCAATTATAATCCGTGTAAAATCCAAGCTACATAGCACCCAAGTGCTAGATTAGGGTTTGATGACAACATGTGCAATCCACTCCTATTTCAAGCATAAATAATGCGTAGGATTGGTGCAAAACAATTCTTATTCATGTCTTTTATATTACTCTGTTAAGAGAGGATTTGTTCCAGCCACCATACTGCCATCTCCATGATTGATTTTTTTTGCCAATTTACATCAAAGTCAGGTTATTCTCATCTGTAGATTTTATTCTTGGTCTATCAATGAGGGCAATACTGAATATTTCTCTGCTTGTGGGAACAATTAAATGAGAAATAAGAGCTAAATGAAAAATGAGGTATTTGATGAAGTCCCCAGTAAAGCAAGAACAGATGGATTTTCCGTGCCTTATTAGTCTGTTTACCAACAGAATTGCAAAAATAGTTTACGACACTTCTGAACAGTTAATAATAGTGCAACTTTCGAGAACAGGAAGGATCCGTTAAACCTAAAGCAAATTAGAAGCGTTCATCTCTTTATCTCTTCACCATTACTTCCATATTAAAAAAAAAAAAAGTAATTTTATATGTATACCTCCACTATGGAGCGCACCAGAATTATGCCTTAATTTAAACTGTTCCCAATTAAAAATTACCCGTGGAAGTGATGCCAACAGTTGCTTTTGTGACTGATTGTTTAGTGAATGGAGTTAATGTTGCTGATGGTCTCCTCTCTTTGTGGTCTCCCCTCTTTGTCATTCTAAAGCAGATAACAGATAAATTACATATTTGCACAGTGCAGTTTGTGGCCCAGATTCTAAAACAAAGATCCTAAAGAGAATCAAATGAAGACGAGTAACTTGAAATGAGCTTTTCACCTGGCACTTCAGCTGAGACCCTGAATGTACTAAAGGTCCTGGAGCAGATGGACCCGATGGCAGGTGATCTTTACTGGGATGCAACCAAAACCCGCCGCTCCGGAGAGCTGAGTCCCAGCACGCCGTCCCCACCAGGCAGCGAGGGGTCCAGCCCTTGCTCTGCTTGCCTCCGAAGGCTGTTCGTGCTGCTTCTTGCGTAATAAGCATTGGTATTTACGAGAAGGAGAACAGAAGTAACCGGTTACACAATACCACAGATGGTCCTGAGCCTCCCCCGTGCATCTCTGCATCCGCAGTCTCTGGAGAGGTTCAAATCCAAAGCAAGATGTGAGCGTCACCCCGGGATCTGTCACCCCATCTTTAGGGAAAGCCAAACAGAATCAGGGGCGTGAGAAACGTAAAGCAAGACAAATTAATCCATCAGCTCTACTCTGAATTTGAAAATTTCAGGTCAGGAATCTGTTTCTGTATCGTTTTCCTCCTCCTCAGGGAATAAGAAAGACTCGGAGCATCCCCACACCTTCCCTCTGCCACCAGGTCCCTCTCTGTCCTGAGCCGGACTTTGAGAGGCACATCCTCGCTGGTGGAAGTGTCCTTCATGAAACACCAGGCTGGTGAAGTCTGTCAGTTTAGATTTTCACCTTTCATCATTATTTTCCCCCAGTGCTCATGAATAATCTCTCATTCGTTAAACCTGTGCAGCCGACTGTAACATTTCTGCAGACGGTGCAAAGCGATACGTGGGCTCCATTAAGCACACCCTGTATATTTTCCCATGGAAACTATGATGACCAGAAATGTTAAAATTTCCCCTCATCCATAGTTGAGATAAGAGATTATCTTGGACCGAGGGTCAAAGCATTTTTCATCATCACAATAACTGCAAGAAAACAATCACCGCAAACTAACTAAAAGTTAAACAAATACGCTACAGAAGGCCAATGATTTTGGGAAATCCAGACTTCAGCATCCAACCCGATATTTAGCACCTTGCTAAGAAGGATCAGGAATCCAGAGGAAAGCAGATGAGTTTTACTAGCAGTCTGCCTTTGGCGATCCCTTCTCCACGCTCGTAGGGGAGCCTGACGTGAGCGAGAACCAACAACCGCTTACGAGGGCAAAACTGTTTCAGTGCCCTCCCTTCACACAGAGATGGTGATGGGCATTTCTGGGGTCTGCAGAAGGCTGCGGGCACTCACTTGTAGGAACTTGAATTGGAAAACATGACCCTTTTGTCTGAAAGGGGATGCTCTGAGGGAATCCCCTCTCTTGCTTTTCTTCCCTTTGAAATGCAGAAAGAAGAAAAATGTCAAAACCACTTTGCCTGGGCAGTTCTAATACAAACACCTTATCAGCACTCATCCTACCAATGCGCCCAAGAAAAGGGCTCACTGTCAGAAAAGCTTCAGCTCTGTGGCTTTTTCACCTACAAAAGGGTTTAGCACCTCTGAGGAACTGTGCAAAACCCTTCAGCTTCTTCTTTGCTGAGCAGACAATTTTTTTTAACACCTAAGTGGATCAATTTTATATTTACCCTGAAAGCCAGCTGGTAACAAAGCCAACATTTTCTGGCTTCCCTTAATAATTATTGAAGTTTTGTCACCAAAATTAAACGTTTCAATAGATCTTTGGTAAACTGAGCAAGATTCAGATTTTACTGCTTCTCACAGATGAGGAAAGTAAAACAGAGAGAAACCAGGAGCAGTGTCGTCCATTAAGCTCTGGATCTACAGATTCAATATACAAACCACTGGTGCTTCTGGTGACCCCCTCCAGGAGAACTGGGCAGAGGTAAGCAAAGAATCTCCGGATTTAAAGGGTACAGGATAGAAAATGATTATCTGAACACATCTGATGGAAAAATTAGTCTGGATACGATGCCCTGGCCACATCAGGCATCTCCTGCTCGTAAGATCTGTAAGGTTTTCAATAGTCTACTTCATTTGCAATAGGCAGGGCTTCACTGAAAAGCTAGCCACTGGAGGAGCCAAAAGAAAACCTCGAACCCTTTTTCCCAGGGACAGCACATGTCTGTTAGGAGCCGTAGACGGAGGAAGGATGAAGGATGCCCTACCGGACATCTGGATGGGGCAGAGGTTGCTGCTTGTCCCGCAGAGCCCTCCGGCAACATCCCCCTGGAGGGAGGGCAGCATCCCTGCGCATCCGTCGCCCGCACCCTGACACACTCCCGCTCCTCACCACCAACCCCGGCACCTCGCAGAAACGGAGCTCAGCCCGGCTGTGTGTTTGGCCCCGTACAGCCAGCGACGGCTCCGGGTTATCTGCCAGCACCAATTGCTTGGGCTGGTTTGTCTACAGCGGTGTCCAAACACGCTCGGGGTAATGAAGGTCGCCGATAAGAGCAGATGTCCCGCAATGATGCGGCCGGTGGCCTCTCGCTTCTGCGTGACATTTGCCAGGCTGGGCACAACCTCCGTCCATGGATGGCAGAAATCCCTGCCGATGGGAGGGCAGGAGGCGAGCACTGCAGCGATGCTGCCTTGACCGAAAAATGCCGGAGTGGGGAGGGTCCAGAGCTGGCCAAAACCCACTTCAGGCATTAGAAAATTCACCCCCAACATGAGATTTTAGGTGGACCAGAAATGCTTGCTACTTGATGGTTGGTTACAAGCTCATTTTTGGCCAAAAAGCTCCAAAACATAGGAACTGCATTTGCACAAAGCACTTATTTGTAAAGAATATACAAACTTCTCAACCTTTTCTCTTTGAAACTACTTTCTTGTTTTAAAACAGACTATTGAACACAGGTTTGTTGGTTTTCTAGGGGAATTTCCAACCATCCTGTTAAGCAAAACCAGCCTGAATGCTAGAGACCTCGCCTGCCTTTGCTCCCCCTGGCTGGCCTGTTTTGGCTTCTGCAAGTCCTTTTTCCTTCCCAATAGCAAACTGAAGCAGTTCCTGTACTTGGTTTGCTGTGTTAAGCTGCTAAATGCGCACCACAGAGCTGTGACCCGGCATTCACAACTGTCAGCAAGAATTTCTGTGAATAATTGATTTTTTTAGACACCCGTCTGAAAGAGTTAGCAATAGCATGCAATTTATTATGGTGATAGAAATCATTCACGGACTGAGAAACTAACAGCCAGATTTAAAAACCTTCTCTGCGGTTTTATCTCTTTCTATTTTTCTTCTCTTCTTTTTTTTTTTTTTTGTTTGTTTTTTGTTTGTTTTTTTTTAATGCTGCTGGGTTCGGCTTTCCTGTTCCTGGGCTTCACCCATGACAGCAGAGGGGCACGCCGCCAGGAGCCTGGCCACGGACAAAAAAGCAACCTGCAAAACTGCAACGTGTGAAAGTCCCGCAGCATCCTGCCAGAACCCATCCGAGCGCGGCAATGATTAACCGTACGAGCCAACGAGCACAGCTGCTTTTGGCCTCCCCGGCCATAGGAGTCAGTGAAAGATGGTGTGAAGACTGACCGGGATGCCAGTCTAAGGACAGGGAACTGGTCCATCGCCGTTGACTTTTTCCCATTAAAGAAGTCAATGATTGCAGGCGAGTTATGCGCAGAATGACAAGTAGCTTAAGCGAGCAGATCGAAGGACAGCACCCCCGTGCCCTCCCCTTTCTTGTACTGCACATGGCTAAGAAACCAAGATCTGCGTCAGGTAACTCAGCTAAACCACTGGCAGCTTTTGGACGGCCAGGATACAGGGCGAGGACAGTCTCTGATTCCTATTTAAAATGAGCGAAAAACTTAGTCCCAATCTACATTTCTGTATTTGTTAACGATAACGGGCCGGACACCAGACCTCTCTCTTGCCTGTGCAAAACTGCCGCTGGCTCCGCGGGGCACCGCTTCCAGAGCAAAGAAAAACCTGTGCCAGTCCCGGCGCCGCTTTGGACCCAACCTGCGAGCGACGGTCATCGTCTCAGAGATTACTGCGGTTCTGAGCAGAAACTCTCCCGGGCGTAATTCTGCTCTTTTACATGAAGGCACAAATTTCTGCTCTCCTGAGCAGGAGGAATCAAACGACAAAATTCCCCCCTTGCACCTCCTTTGGCCGCCCCAGCCCCAAACGCCGTCCCCAGTGCTGGCTCCCAGCCCACGCACGCTCTCAGCTGTTTGCACATCACCCCTTCCCTTCCCCTAACCCCGGCTCCTGGCCCCATTTTCACCCTTCCTCAAAGTCATTCCCAATCAAAGACCCTCAGTAGCATCGTGTTTGGCTCTATTTCAACCCAGAAATAATAACTTAATAATCGCTTCCAGCTCCGTTAGAGGGGAAAGCAAGCAGTTAACCCACCCTCTTCCCCGAGGAGTCTTTCTACCAGTTGCTGCTGCTCCAGTTCGGGCTGACGCAGCCGTGCCGGTGCCTCCCCGCGCAGCCCGGGGCTGTTGGGCCAGCATCTCTGCCCCTGCCAGAGGGGCTCTAATCTGCTGGCCAAAGCTCGTACGTAAACCAGGCACCAGCTCAACCCCATCTCCAAGACCCCCAACGGGTACAGGAATTGATTTATTTTGGCGCGCGGCTGCTCATTCTGCAACTTCGGCATTTCTCACTGTCATCTTAAAACAAAACAAAACGCGGGAGAGGCAGACTTCCACCAAGACTGCAAAATCATCTCTCTGTCAATCTTTTGATGCACCGAGCTAGTCAAAACTGCTCCTCAGAATGACACACTTGCTTATCTGCGACTGCATTTGAAAGACAGCGTGTCAATAAAACGCCTAAATGCATCCTACGTGCTGGCTTGTCCCCGTCAAATCACTGAAGGCAAGATGCTGTAGTGCCAGGCACGTAAAAAGTCAGTGGCAATCGTGACTAAATAAGCTAAGCAGTGCTAATTTCAGCACAGTTAAAGTTGTCTTCGGTGCAGCGCCGCAGACGTGCGTTGGGAGGCTGCGCTTTCTCACGGGAGTCCAAAAACCTCCGGCTCTGCCACGGCGGGAACAGCCAAACTGGCAGCGTTTGGGCCCTTCAAAATGGACCACATTTCTGGTCACAGAAAACCCAGAAAGCTCTGGATTATCTTCTGTCATTTGGGTGGTTTTGTTTCTGTGTTTTGAGGCTGACTTCTGATTTTTGAAATATCAATGTTTTGCGTTCAAAACATTCAGCTCACTTAATTCCCTAGCTGAAATTCAGAAGTCTAGACATAATTCATCTCTATAACCTAGGTAATTTAAGAGTAGGTAGGACAAAGTATTGGAGAATCCCAGAGGGAGCAATCTTGCACCGTGGAGGACTGCGCCAGAAGACCTAATAACTCTTTTCCCTCTCTATTTTGTACCGTTCTAGAGTTTTTATGACAAGCACAAAAATCAGCCCCTCAAAGCAGTAACGATACCTAGTGCAAACGCCTAACCACTAAGATTAGCATCTTGCAGTACAGGAGATAAAACCAATTAGCTGAAATTCTGCAGCTGTCACTTCTTTCACCTTATTTAATAAAAGGTTTCACTTTGATCTCATGGGAGAAAAAGGGAGGAGAAATAACCCTGAAGAAATTACAAGCCCGTATATTCCAAGTCGCGTCACGTTCTGTCCTATGGAAATGGAAATTTGGGATTAATGTTTTCTTCCTCAGCCTAAAAACTGAGCCGCATCTCAGGATCGCAGGAACAAGGCGAGAAACCTCCTTGCAGCCTTTCTGCAGAGCAGCCGTGCTCTTGGCTTTGAAGAACAACTTTGCTTTTGCCTTCCTGGAAGAGCAGCTCTAAGTTCTCAGCGACACGATTTCACAGTTTCTGCACTGGCAAGGAAACTCACTTCAGAAAAAAAAATTGCTTATAACAAAAGACCAGACACCTTGAGTCACACCAAAGATACATCCAGCCTGGTACCTGCATCCCACCGCGGCCGCTAACAGTCACCCAGAGTATAACTGAGCAAATATCTGGTGATACCTCTTCCCTCCTCCAGCAAACTGCAGCTTGTGTCTCTCCTAAGCCAGAGCTCATGTAGCTTCCCTTAAATGGTGTCTGCTAGATAATTTCTTCCACGGCTTGGTCTGGAGGTAGCATTCACAGCATCCTCCTCATCTCTGGCAGCCTCTCTTCTTCCCTGGTTTGGGAAGGCAGAGGGACAAAGCAGAACCCCAACCACAGACAACGACCCAGCAGCGAGACCTACTAATTTATAACCTGGCGTAATACTTGTTTCTGCCATGTTCCATATTTCTTTCCTACGTTCCCTTTGTCTGTGGCTGCACCGATGTGTTTGTAGATCACAGAATCACTGAATCATTGAATGGTTTAGGTTGGAAGGGACCTTAAAGGTCATCCAGTTCCAACCCCCCTGCCATGGGCAGGGACACCTCCCACCAGCCCAGGTTGCTCCAAGCCCCGTCCAACCTGGCCTTGAACACCTCCAGGGATGGGGCAGCCACAGCTTCTCTGGGCAACCTGCGCCAGGGGCTCACCACCCTCAGAGTGAAAAATTTCTTCCTGATATCTATTCTAAATCTCCCCTCTTCCAGTTTGAAGCCATTCCCCCTCGTCCTATCACCAGATGCCCTTGTAAAAAGTCCCCCCCCAGCTTTCTTGTAAGCACCCTTCAGATACTGGAAAGTCTCCCCGGAGCCTTCTCTTCTCCAGGCTGGACCCCCCCAACTCTCCCAGCCTGTCCTCCCAGCAGAGGGGCTCCAGCTCTTGCAGCATCTTTGTGGCCTCCTCTGGCCCCGCTCCACCAGGTCCATGTCTCTCCCGTGCTGAGGCCCCCGAGCTGGAGGCAGCACTGCAGGGGGGTCTCCCCAGAGCACAGCAGAGGGGCAGAATCCCCTCCCTCGCCCTGCTGGGGATACAACCTGGGATGCCGGGGGCTTTCTGGGCTGTGAGTGCACATTGCTGGGTCATGTTGAGCTTCTCATCCACCAACACCCCCAAGTCCTTCTCCTCAGGGCTGCTCTCCATCCATTCTCCATACGTTTACAGAAGTACGTGCTGCCCCGGTCTGAAAGACCTACAGGATTGCCTTGAGGAATGAGGGCGGAATCACAGCAAAAACCAAGGTACCACCCTAGAGAAAAAGAGGGCCAGAGCCCTCAGCCTCACCAACAGGGAGACAAAAAATGATGATACACCTTCGTTACGCCTTCCTTTCTTTCCCGTTTCACCCAAAGAGCCCCCACTCCAATCTGAGCAGCTTCAGAGCCACCGGCAACTCAGTGGCAAGGCAGCGGCCGGGCCGACGACAGCAGCCCCGCTGCACGGCAATTCCTGCAGGGCAGGGCAGCGCTCGGGTCACCGCTGACATCAGCATTTCAGAGGCTTTTCCAGATAATATAACGAGCCTGGCAAGAGATGGTCGATGAGTGTCTGTCCGTAGTAAACTACTGTAGAAAGGCAATAATACCGTAACGCTGCTGCGACAGCAAAACAACCCCGGTACGATACGGAACACATAAAAGCATCTGTATCGTTTAAAAATGGAAGAGGCTGAACGGAGGAAGGCTTCTTCTCAGCTTCGCCGCGTGTGCTGCACTCTTCCCCCACCCCATGCTCCCTCTCCACACCTCCGGCAGGCAGCACATCGGAGCGACACGCCGGCATTCCCGAGGGGTGAGGCAGGCTCTTCCGCAAGCGCGCTGCCGAACCTCCTCCTGCACAGGGCAGTGTCGTCCTCCCTGCTCACAGGGAGGCTGTCAGAGGGAGGAACAGGGCCTCCAAAAAACTGGGGAGAGCAGGAAAAGCAGAGGGTGTCTGAATTTCACAGCTGGGTTTCAGGAAGCTGGAAGACCCTCCAAGTGCTACAGGCATAAGGCCGTGCCGAGGAACTTCGTTTAACCGCCCTCATTCACGCGTTGATTCAAATGGCAACCTTGCCACATTTTATTATTTTTTTTTAAAGAACACGTGAGGGAGTTTGTCCATGCAAATCTTCATTATCACTCTATCGCTCACAGCCTGGACTTTTACAAGGGGTGCACTCAGTCACAGCAGGGTGAAAAACGATCACCAATAACACCACCACACAATGAAAGGTGCTGTAGAACAGTCGTCATCAGCTTTCTCTAGAGGTCACTTCTCCAGCAAACACTGCTGCACAAATAACACGGTCACATTTAAATTAAGCATCCTGAGCAAGAGTTTAATTTAAAATTATACAACAAGTAGTCATAATTTTAGCTAAGCCGCTGGGATTTAACGGCGGCACATCCACCTCACTCAATACATTCGTCATAACAAATGGATATTCAATGGAGGTGAAACCTGCAGAGATGGCGAAGGCCAAGACAAACCTCCAAGAAGTAGCAGTGACACGGGGGGCGAGGGAGCACGACACCCAGCGAAGGTCTGGCAAAGCTCCGTTGGTTTGCTCTGGTTGGAGACGTGGCTGCGAGAAGCCAGGCTTGTAGATATCTGAGGGATTAACTGAGGGTGGAATTCTAGTCTGAATGCCAAATATATTTTTTTTGGTGGATCCTGCATTTCTGGGAGTTTTGCCACAGATCTACATAGGGCAAGATAAGCCTAGGCAGGAACAGAAAGGCTGAGTGTAACACAGGACGTGCCTCACCTTAATTGTGGGCAAACCCAGCCCCAGAAGACAATTTGACACAACAAATAAAAACAGCCAAATACACATGATTTTGCAAAAGAAAAAAGTCAATAACTAGTAACATTAGCATCAAACTAGAGCAACAGGGTCTACACTTGTGTTTGAGCTGTTAATTCTTTAAGTAGGTTTCCCAGAACTTGTTTCACATTTTTAAAATGAACTGCTCTATTAAATTCAAATTAAATGCACAGTTAAGCACATTCAGTGGATGCAATTTAAAGCATTGCTACACTGTTAGCCCAAACACGTTTGCTCATTTCTATCAGCATAAAAAAATCAGGCCATTGATAAAGTCTATTAGGACCGCACGCACAAATTAAATCGCAGGGATACGTGGGGACAGGCTGCCAAGGAGGAGGAGGTCCCTGAATTTCAGGAGCGCTCAGCCCTGCTTGCAGTGAAGCCCGGGAAGAGCCCTGCCCACGCTGTGATCCGCAGCGCAGTGGGGAGAAACCTGGGCCAGCAGCACTACGCCGAAAGCAGCTCCCACCACCTCCTCCCATCCCACCCGCACCCAGTTCCCGGCGGCTCCTTCCATCCCACCTTGCTCCCAGGCTTCCCGGCATGTTGGGGCTGCGAGCAGGCAGCTCCCGCTACCCGAGCCAGCGGCGATGGAGGCCGTGTCCCCAGACCCCCAAACTGGCAGAGGCTCCAGCCCCCACCCAGCGTGCACATCCCGCGCACGGCAGGGCCAGACCCTCTATCAGCTCCCGTTACCATTACGTTCATCGGACCCATTTGACTCAAAGAGATTTTGAAAGGATGTTACGATCCACGCGATCAAATTGAGTAACAAAACTGAGGGGGAAGCAAGAGAAAAGGAAGCAAAAAAGCTTTGACTAGTTCCCCATTCCACTCCTCAGTGTATCATCCTATTCCATTAAAACACCGATATCATCATTTTCTACCCAGTCCATTTACATTTCTCCAGAGACGATTTTGAGATTGCGAGAAGATAGGTGCCGTGCCCCTTCCCTCTTTCAAAGTACGCTCGATTTCACGTTTGCCCAGCCCTCCCTCATGGCTGCGAGTCGCTCGCCACCCCAACACCCCCCGCGTTCACTCAAATGAGCCGCCTCCAAACTCCCGTAAATTAATTCATCATAAATTAACCCTATTTAAGAGCAATTAACCCGCAGCGGACGCCCAGGCAGCGGGCTGACCCCAGCCAGGCCCTCCAGCGCCGGACACCCGCACAGGGCTGTTTCCCCAAATCGCTGCCCGGTGGCAGTGCTGGGGGGAGCCCTGCCTGACACCCCTCCCTGGGGGTGCTGGGGGAGCCCAGCCGGCCCCCCATCCCCGGGGGAGCTGGGGGGAGCCCTGCCGGACCCCCCTCCCCGGGGGTGCTGGGGGGACCCCCATCCCCAGGGGTGCTGGGGGGAGCCCTGCCAGACCCCCATTCCCGGGGGAGCTGGGGGGAGCCCTGCTGGAACCCCCTCCCTGGGGGTGCTGGGGGAGCCCTGCCGGACCCCCATTCCCGGGGGTGCTGGGGGAGCCCTGCTGGACCCCTCTCCCTGGGGGTGCTGGGGGAGCCCTGCCGGACCACCATCCCCGGGGGATCTGGGGGGACCCCCATCCCCAGGGGTGCTGGGGGGAGCCC
>VUYV01000197.1:282445-327239 GCA_008711295.1 Anarhynchus alexandrinus | reverse complement strand
TCCTCCTGCCTCCCCCCCCCCCCCCCGCCCCCCCGCTGCCTGCCCTGCCTGCGCCCCCCTGCCTGCCCTGCCTGCTGCCTCCCCCCCCACTGCCTGCCCCCCCGCTGCCTGCCCTGCCTGCCCCTGGCCCGCAGTGCGGCCAGGCAGGTGCTCACAGCCCGCAGAGCCTCAGGTGGGGCGAGCTGGTCCCATGGGTCTGGTCTTCTTCCAAACACACTGCCCACCACTCCTCCAGCCATCACATGCCAGGAGCTGCACCTCTCACATACGTGCAGCTCATGGTCTTCAAGTTGTGTTTATTTTCACTGGGATCAGAAACTAAACTCACTGGATAGTGCCAAGATCCATCAGCTTCCCACCTGGGAGCTGGACGGCACGCACCGACATGTGGAGGATATCCAGTGACACCCAAATGCCTTGGGCTCACTACGTGCGTGTCACCTCCCAGCCATATCACCTGCAGTCGCTTATTATCCGAGCAGCGTTACCTGCACCGGGTGAGGTTGGGTCTCGGCAGCGCTGGGTGATTTGCTGACTGGTGGTAGATTCAGAAAAGCGCTTCAGTGGTTTGGGCTGTGTGTCCGGGAAAAGCAAGAGAAGGAACAGCAGGCTCTTCTGAAGGAGCTCTGCTTGTTGGTGCTGAGCATATGGGCTAGCGCTGCGGCTATTAACACTCACTCCGCCTGGTTTACCCTCTCTTTATTTTTTTTTTTTCACATGGAATTAGAAGAAAAAAAGTCTGCCGGAGCAGATTGGAGAGATGAAATTCCAAGATGCGCCAAACCCAAATAGACTGAGCTCATGAGGCTCTCCTGGCAGCAGCAAGCAGAGCAGGATCGTACCCATGGGTACTGGTGACACAGCTACTCTGTACTACAGGACATAGCACTCTCCTGTGAGCCTATTTGGCAGGGAGTCCATAGAAATATCACAAATATAGTGCTACTTCCATCTCTACAACTAAAACGCATGTTAAAAGTTATACTCGGTCACGTTATAGTAAAGAACAGCATTTCTGAAAATGCTGCAGCTTATGAATTGGGTCTGTATTTTCAGTAGTATCAAATACTTTTAAATCTAATTTAACTCAATGAGGAACTATAGCTCCCGCAATCGAGTCCTTTGTGTCTGTGAAGCCAGAGGAATACCAAAGAAAGATAAGTGTTTTTTTTTCCTTAAGCCACTGTTACTGCAACTGCTGTTATACGGGTAAAGTTGAACACAACTGCGTTGCGAGTCAAATCCTTTCTTACAGGCCCAGAGGCAGCACCTGACCTCGTGACAACATTTAGGGGTTTTTTTTACTGGCAATCACAAGCCAGCAGAGGTGGTTCTGCTTGGGGTGCCCTGGAGCCCCGCAGGCGAGGAGCAGCCCTGGCTCTGGTGGTCCCCTCCTGGGAGGTAACTCATCTCCCGGCTTCAGGGCCAGCGCTCCCATGGGGAAATTTGGCGGGGCGGGGTGGGCTAGTGCCAGCCATCAGTGGAAGTCTTGCTGATGATTTTAATGAAGAAGGTGGCTAATTCCATTGGCCCAACACCTACAACCCTTACTTAAAATCCCGCTGTAATAAAAGGGAATTTTGCCCAAGTAAGGTGCTGCCGTCTGCATCGACAATGGTGACGTGGTTTCGCTTTTAGAGCCACCCCTCCCACACAAATAGACTTGGAGTTCAGTAAAAAAAATCTCCCCAGCATAGTGGGAACAAACACAAGAGAAAAAGGTGAGAGAGAAGGAAGAGAACAGAGTTCCTCTTCAAAACGACGTAAGTCTCCACGCTGCAGCCCCGTTTCTCCCTGCTGTTCTCCTCCCGCGCCGGGGGAAGCCGTGCAGCCCCGACCCGGCACTTCTTGCCGTTGGGTAGGGATTGTTTAACTGCTGGATTTCACTAAGCTGCCCTAAAGCGCTGCCTGTCTTCTAATCCCGGTTATTAGTGCTGGCTCAAGGCATGCCAAGGGCACAAGGCCGCCGAAGCCACTGTCCCCGTGGCCTCGCCGCCTGCCCAGCGGCTGCAGGGCAGGGACACGCTCCCCAGCCCGGCCGTGCCACCTTCCCGGCCCTCCAGCAGCACCGAGGTGATCTCTGGCACTCTCCCCCCCTGCAGCCATCCCCGCTGCCGCCTCCTCCGTGCCCCTCTTCTCCCCCAAGCCGCGGGGGCTGGCTGAGCATCACCCCTCGGCCCCCCGGCAGCCACGCTCGGGTTTGCCTCCGTGGCTCAGAGCCTCGAGCAGGACCCGGGGCTTATTCAACACCGCTTGGAGAGAAGGGTGGTAGCTCTCAGCCGCGGGTTTCTGTTCAATCACATAACACGTGCATGGGCGTTGTCGCTAAAACTCCTCCTCGGGCTCAGCAATTAGATTCCCGAAAGAAAAACTTAGAAGTGACAGTGGAATAGTCTGTTGGGTTGTAAGAACTGTTCCCGTCCCGCGGGTACTCCTGGACCCGCGGCGTTCCGCTGCCCAAAGGAGCTGGTCTCCCTCTGCCCCTCCGGCTCCTCCTCCTCCTCCCAGCTACAGGCGTCACCCCTGCCCTTCTGCTGGCTCTGACGTCGAGGTGTGACAGCAAAACCTGCCAGCCCAGCAAAACCGGCTAGCACAGAGGGGGAAAGTGGCCCCTTGCCCTGGCAGGGGGCCGTTAGCCCAACCCAGGCTTTGTGACACTGGACCTGAAGCCCTCACCTTATCTTTCAGCTACAACAGTTATGGATGGCTTCAGCCACCCCTGCATGGCTCAAGGTCTGCCCAGGAGGCCGTGTTTTCAGATGCTGTCGGGGACTGCTGCACGGAGGAGCTCTCAAAGGAACTTTCCAGAAGGACAAATGACCCAGAGCACACCAGCTACCTCGGACTGCCGCCGCTGAGCCTCTGTGTTATGGACTGCAACACACTCCAGATCCAACCTCTTTTCAAGAGCAGCAGGAGCCAGACAACCCCCCACCATCATACTGACCTCAGAAAGGGGAACTGGATAAAAATGTCCAAGGCCAGGTTGGACAGGGCTTGGAGCAACCTGGGCTGGTGGGAGGTGTCCCTGCCCGGGGCAGGGGGGTTGGAACTGGATGATCTTCAAGGTCCCTTCCAGCCCAAACCAGTCTATGAATCACAGAATCACAGAATGGTCAGGGTTGGAAGGGACCTCTGGAGGTCATCTAGTCCAACCCCCCCGCCAGAGCAGGGTCACCTACAACAGGTTGCACAGGACAGCGTCCAGGCGGGTTTTGAATGTCTCCAGAGCGGGAGACTCCACAACCTCTCCGGACAGCCTGTTCCAGTGCTCCACTACCCTCAAGGTAAAGGAGTTCCTCCTCATGTTAAGATGGAACTTCCTATGTTCAAGCTTGTGCCCATTACCCCTCGTCCTATCAATGGGCACCACTGAAAAAAGACTGCTCCCATCCCCCTGGCATCCTCCCTTTAAGTATTTGTAAGCAAAGGACCTTGTTAGAAAGCAGCCCCTGGGGAAGAGCCAAGAGAGTCAAATCCTCCCAGACAGTTGGTGGCCACTGGGCTGGAGGCGCAGGACACATCTGCTTGTCAGCAAAGGACTTGAAAAGGGTCAGCAAAGACTTGAGAAGGGTCAGCAAGAAAAAGCTGGCAGGACCAAGCAGCAGAAAAAAAGATTGTTAAAAGCAAGTAGGTATCCTTTTGAAAATCTGAAGACGCACCCAAACAAGGAAAGTAGAAAATCTGGCAGATTAAGCGTGAAGGGCACAAGAAGCAAGCCAAAGAGTGGAAGAACAATTTGCAAAAAGCATCAAAATGAATCGCAAATTTGTCTTTGGATGCCCTACAAGCGGGAAGCCTGTCTGTCAGGGAACCAGTGGGGTTCTTGATCAGGATCTGAAAGAAGCGGTCAGAGAAGATAAGGTCATAGCAGAAAGGCCAGATTAATTCTTTGCTTACCCTGGAGGAACGCAGGGAGGAGAGCCAGAGCCCCTCTTGGAAGGGTCGCACAAGGCGGTCTGTGTGTTGGCAGGTGATGCAGTGGAACACGTGGACAAAGAACACGAGCAGCTGGCATTCAGCAAGAATGCAAAAGAAACTCAGGATGAAATAATCAAATTAATTGTTAACAATGGTGCATAACCTCTCACTTAGAATCTTCATGATTACCCAAGGTCTGAAATAGAGGACGTGTGACACCAGATTCTTAAAAGGATTTCTTTCAGATGAGACCTCAGAAACTACTGGTTGGTAGAGCCTGAAATCTGTGCCAGCCACGATAATAGAAAATGTTTTAGCAAATAAGATCAGTGAACACATTAATACATTTAATACACTGAGGAAAAGTGAACACGGGTTTTATGAACAGAAGTAAGTTATATCTCAAAAATCGTCTGGAGATGTTCAAAGGAGTCAACAGGCCAGAAGATAGGGAAAATCTAGTTGATATTTTCTATTTGGCTTTTCATAAAAGGGCTTTCAGCAAAATCTCTTCTCAAAGGACTTCGAAGAGCTAAGGCACAACAGGGAAGGACCTTGCACAACTAAAAAAAATAAATGATTAAAGGTGGGAATACAGGGCTGATTTTCCCAGCAGAGGGGAGTGATGACGGGAACTCCTCGATCTCGTTTTGGAGTGAGGAACTGCAGGCAGGGACCTGGAGAGTCATTTCTGCCAGGGGCAAGCTGCATGCCCATGCCCAACTCTGTTTTGGCTCCTCCACTGACTCTCCCAGGCTATCGAGGACGCAGAGCTCTGCTGTGCTCCTGCAGTGACAGCTGGTGGCTGATAACAAGCGACCTGCTCATGTGCTGAAAAAAAAACCCCAATGTGTTTCCCTTTTGCCTACTGACCCTGTACGCTTTCCCCCAAGAGATGCAGCCAGATGTTAGGGAGGTGGGGGATTCAGCACGGGGCCATAGCTCAGGAACTATTTTCTTGTACGACTCTTAAGTAGAGTGCAGTGCCACAGTACAGAAAACCACAGCGACATGCAGCTATGTTTATCCCATCAGAGTCTGAAAATGTTAAGCTAATTTGAAGAGGGAACATTTTTGTTCCCTCTAACAGAAATGAGTAAATACAGTGCGACGGGCCAAGTGGCATCAATATACATGCCGTTTTGCCAGTAGCTTGGAAAACAAACATTCTGAGAACAACCATTTATGTCTTCAATACAAGATAAAACGTTGCTGTGTACACTCACACACAAACTATCTCCTCCAGCATTGTTCGGAGCTAATCAGCACGGCTACAGTTAAGCAGCCATAGCTTTACAAATTCATGTTTGGTTTGGGATTTGGTGCCTGTGGTAATCTGGCATATGTCACACTTTCTTCTCCAGCTTAATTTCTTAGCATCATAATGGAAAGCAAATAATGATAATTCTATTTCCCCATTTAAATGGTTTGTGCTGATTATAGGAATAAGAAAACAAAATAAATGGTAAAAACATGCAAATCCTGACATTACAAACACGCACGCTGCATCCCACCGTGGGGTTTGACAGCCCTGGGCCCAGCTACAAATGTGCCAGAGCGTGCTGCAAAGCAGCCTCGGGTTCGCCGAGCTTTCGCAATCCCCATTTAAACTCAAATACTGGCTTTTGAGCTGGTAGAGATGTTTTTAAGAGGCACAGTATTGGAATGAACACACATAAAGGAATGGGAAATAAATAATAAAGAACGATGGGAGGAACTGGGAAAGGAGAGACAGAAAGCAAGTGGCTCATTAAAAAAAAAAAAAAAGTGTGCATGTGTGAGACTTCCAGGCTTCCAGCAGGACAGAGAAGTCGGAGGACAGGAGGACAGTCCTTGAGAAAGTGTTGGACAGCAGGTTGCAGGGGATGAGATGGTGCCTCGCCGAGGCACAAGAAAACGACAAAGTCTCCCAGCGCCTGTCGGGAGCTGGTGGCTGTTGTCTGCGGAAAAGCTGAACCCCAAAGCCGAGGAGCACACCACCTGGAGAACTGATAGAAGCCCCCACAAACACCAAGGCCTGGGGGGATCCAGCAGAGAGAACCTGAAGAAGAAAAGGAGAAATTTCAGGTTCCCTCACCCCGTCCCCTGGAAGATGGACGTTTCAAACCAGAAAACTGTTCACATTCCCACAGGATTTGGAACGGAGCTAAATTCACATTAGGTGTCCATGAACACGCCAAAATATGGGACATCCAGATATTGGGGTACTGTTCAGAGCGAGACTTGCTCCAACAAACAGGATTTTTTAAATTTTTTTTTTCTACTTTGATAGTTAAGATCTGAATGTGAAAACAGTTCCAAAAATCAGGAACCACTTTCAAAGAAAAGATGCTGCTGTGAGGCATCAAGTAGAGGGATTGTATGACCGAATAAAAATGCAAGTAAGCAGGAGGATTTTCCTCCCCACTTAAGACCTAGAGCTCTTAGAGATCTGGAAAGCTGATCTGCTGTGAAAATCAGAGCGCGGCTGATTTTAGACAGAAGCAGCTTTCTGCGGAGCCCTATCTCCCATAGCAAAATTCACCCTGTAAGGGGGGAATTCATTTCTTAGAGAAGATCACCACTTCCCTCCTTGTGGACTACCAAAAAAAGAGGCAGAAGAAACCACAGTGACCTTGCCCAATGACACCTTGTACTCGATATTTGGAACTGAGCTTGGGTTTCTGCATTTCCAGCCCCCATCACCAGGGAGCTTCTTCCTCAGAGCTGCAAATCCAGCCTCAGGGCTGAGATAACGTGAGCAAAGGTAGAGAGCTTAAGATGGAGAAGTTACGGGAGACAATACATGAGGCCAACAGGATATTGAGTCCGGTGCCACAGACAGGATTTATATAGGTTCATAACGTTATCACCGGTAGTGAGATGGCCTGTTTCAAAGCATATAAAGAGAAGAATGCTGGCAGGTTCACAAACACACTCGAGGTTCAAGTGATAATTTTTAAATTATCCCCAAGAAGATGGGCAAAGTTCGTTCCTATTACGTATCAGTGAACAAATATTGAAGCCAGCAAGAGCCTGGGTTCAGACTGCAGTTGAGTTTGAGCCTGTACATCTTACCCACGCATGACATGGTGAATGGAGTTAAATCCAGTGGTGTCCAGTCACAAGTGGTGTCCCCCAGGGCTCGGTGCTGGGGCCAGTTCTCTTTAATATCTTTATCAATGATCTGGATGAGGGGATCGAATGCACCCTCAGTGAGTTCGCAGATGACACCAAGCTAGGCGGGCGTGTTGATCTGCTTGAGGGTAGGATGGCTCTACAGAGGGATCTGGACAGGCTGGATCGATGGGCCGAGGCCAGTGGTATGAGGTTCAACAAGGCCAAGTGCTGGGTCCTGCCCTGGGGTCACTCCAACCCCACGCAGCGCTACAGGCTTGGGGCAGAGTGGCAGAAAGCTGCCTGGCAGAAAAGGCCCTGGGGGTGTTGGTGGACAACCGGCGGAACATGAGCCAGCAGTGTGCCCAGGTGGCCAAGAAGGCCAACGGCATCCTGGCCTGTATCAGGACCAGTGTGGCCAGCAGGACCGGGGCAGTGATGGTCCCCCTGTACTCGGCACTGGTGCGACCCCACCTCCTGTGTTCAGTTTTGGGCCACTCACTATAAAAAGGACATTGAGGTGTTGGAGTGTGTCCAGAGAAGAGCTACAAAGCTGGTGAGGAGCCTGGAGGATAAATCTTATGAGGAACGACTGAGGGAACTGGGGTTGTTTAGCCTGGAGAAGAGGAGGCTGAGGGGAGACCTTATCACCCTCTACAACTACCTGAAAGGAGGTTGTAGAGAGGTGGGGGCTGACCTCTTCTCCCTGGTGACAAGTGATAGGATGAGAGGAAATGGGTTCAAGTTATGTCAGGCGAGGTTTAGATTGGATATTAGAAAACATTTTTTCGCTGAAAGCGTTATTAAACATTGGAATAGGCTGCCCGGGGAGGTGGTGGATTCGCCATCCCTGGAGGTGTTTAAAAAAAGGGTAGATGTGGTACTTGGGGACATGGTTTAGAAGTGGTTTTGTCAGGGTAGGCTAATGGTTGGACTTGATGATCTTAAATGTCCCTTCCAACCTCAGCAATTCTTCTATGATTCTATGACATTTTCCATTAAGATGGAGTCTGAGCAAAGGCACGAAATGTATTCCTGAATGTACTTATTTTGCTTATTCTGGAAATAGATGTACACTTCTATGACCTGTTTTTCCTCTTGAAAACAAAAAGTAGCCAGGACAGACACAACGTGCTCCCCAAAGCTCAAATTCCTACCAGCAAGAACAAGCACAGCAGTCATCACCTTTGCAAAGGCTCCTAAAGGAGTTATTTCCCCCCCCAGGACTTGTCAATCTGATTTCACAGACAAGGAAAGTGATTATTAGGATATTTATGTTAATTTTATTTTCCCACCACAAACTAAACCCTGGAGTTACAGTCATCCAAAACACATTGTGTGATCTGGCAGCACTCCAAGCCCTGCTGACTTCCCTCCCGTAATTAGTACCTTTTACTTCATTGTATCCACTCAGTCTTTGTACCTTGAGTCTCTGTGAAACCTCAGGTGCTTATTTTTAATGAGTACAGCAATGAAGAAAATATATTCCTGACAGGAGTTATGAAGAGAGACATCAGCAACTCCTGCAAGTGCAAGCTGCGCATTTGCTGGTGGCTGGAGTGAGTCAAGGGGATGTACTTACTCTTTGCTTATCACTCTCTATAAAATACAGTTACGCTTTATGCGGGTAACTTGATGCAGGCCGTTTTCCGTAATAACCACTTGTTAGAGCCCAGCCTGTAATAGCACGGACTGAAGAACTATAGCTTAAATACTTAGCCTGAAGTGAAAGCCTGTGCTACTACTGATGTGTGTTGTTAGGATTACCCGTGTGTTGAATTACATTAACAAGGGCTATGAAGTGAGATGGTCTCAAGTCCGTCCGATTCAAGCAAGAAATAACTTCCCTGTAATAAAAAAGACAAGAAAAGCAGCAGTCTTTCTGACCCAAATCTGCCAGGTATACAGTTTACAGAAAATATTTCATTCTACAAGTCATGTCATGGCTTACTTGAGCTTATCTGGGCTTTGACTGCAGCCCTCCAACAGCTCCATTCTCAAATAAATGTGTGGAGGCACCGCCGGGAGATCTAACCTGCTTGTCAGGAGAAAACACATGTTATTCACTCGTTAGCAGCACTCCAAGACCCCCCGTGCATGGTCAGCCAGTTTCTTTTGCCCTCTGATCACAGCTGACAAAATTGATCCCTGCTGCCCCAAAAGTCAAACGGGAATGTGCGAACACCACAGCAGTACAAATAGTGGATCTGAAAGTGATATCACAGGCGTGAATGAAATATTAAAAGCTAAAAAAGGCAAAAAAAAGTCTTTGGAAAAACTTGCCCACAGCCTCCAGGAGATTGCTTTTGAGTTTCAAGGGAAGCAGCATTATAAGACTCACCTTTATCCGGTGTGGTCTTCTTGACTGCAGCTCCCTGCCAGACACCCACAGGATCTCAGGTGCTTCCAACCTAAACATTGGAAGGAGAGCAGCACACAAGAGAGAAAAGAGCGAACAGAATTAGATAACACATAAAAAGTAAGTTCAGAAAATCAAATAACAAAATGAAAACTAAACTTGTTTGCTGACCTTTTTTTCCCCCAAGAGGCCGGCAGCCCATCCTGTTAAACTGGTTAGCCAGAAGGAATGACTGATTCCTGCTGGGCATCTCTCCAGGCTCAGAAATGGTTAAGAATAAGGCTGCTGTTGTCAAAATTACAGAATTGGCAGGAAGGAGGAAAAGTTAAATTTCAGACAACACCAGTAATGATGAAAATGAGTGTCAAAGCACAAGTTACTCAGCACAGTAATTAAGTACAACAACTCTCTCAACAGTAATTAAGGACAACAGCCAGCACAGCCAGTGGGTACACAGTTGTGTAAAACTGCTCCAGCCCCATAGACTGGAGGATCGCAGTCACTTGGCCACCAAGAGAGAAAAAAGGGAGAAAGAAGATTCAACAAGGCCAAGTGCAAGGTCCTGCACATGGGCCGGGGCAATCCCAGGCACAAATCCAGGCTGGGCAGAGAATGGATTGAGAGCACCCCTGAGGAGAAGGACTTGGGGGTGTTGGGGGATGAGAAGCTCAACATGAGCCGGCACTGTGTGCTCACAGCCCAGAAGGCCAACTGTATCCTCGGCTGCATCAAAAGAAGCGTGGCCAGCAGGGAGAGGGAGGGGATTCTGCCCCTCTGCTCTGCTCTCATGAGACCCCACCTGGAATATTGTGTCCAGCTCTGGGGCCCCCAACATAAGGAGGATGTGGACCTGTTGGAGTGGGACCAGAGGAGGCCATGAAGATGATCGGAGGGCTGGAGCACCTCTGCTGTGAGGACAGGCTGAGAGAGTTGGGGTGTCCAGCCTGGAGAAGAGAAGACTCCAGGGAGACTTTATAGGAGCTTTCCAGTATCTGAAGGGGCCTACAAGAAAGCTGGAGAGGGACTTTTTACAAGGGCATGCAGTGATAGGACGAGGGGGAATGGCTTCAAACTGGAAGAGGGGAGATTCAGATGAGATATTAGGAAGAAATTTTTCTCTCTGAGGGTGGTGAGCCCCTGGCGCAGGTTGCCCAGAGAAGCTGTGGCTGCCCCATCCCTGGAGGTGTTCAAGGCCAGGTTGGACGGGGCTTGGAGCAACCTGGGCTGGTGGGAGGTGTCCCTGCCCATGGCAGGGGGGTGGAATGAGATGACCTTTAAGGTCCCTTCCAACCTAAACCATTCTGTGATTCTATGATGATTCTAAAGATGTGAAATTATGCATGGTTTGCCGTTTCATTTCCTAGGCTGGGGTTCAGGCCAACCACGCTCTGCTATAGAGGTCAATGCCAGCCGCAGCTGGTTGAGTAGCAAAGTACACAAACAAATATAACAATTTTTTCCTGAATGTGAAGAGCACAGAGTTCAGCTGGCCAAACGGTGCAGAATGCTCCTGCTCCTGCTGGAGAGGGTTTCCCCTGGCAGCAAAGATTTGTGAAGGTATCTGTAGATATGTGCAGAGTTCTTGAAGTTGTACAAAAGCTTTTCCAGTGAAAATTGTAATCCAGAGTATGCCATTAACAGTCATTGCAGTTTAACTGACAAAAAGGGTATCTTATAAGCATCTAATAATGAGACTAGCTCTAGTAACTATTGAAATGAAGGAAAAAATATGAGAAAGGGAGAGAAACATGCCCATGTACAATTAATGGAAATTACTTACATTAGTTCAAATTAATTACAAATTGCTTTTACTCCATGATATATTAGAATTGCAAGGGAGCTTTCTAAGCACAGTCAGCTATCTGGTTACTAGAACACATCATTCTTGGTTGTCCGTTTTGCTTTAGTATTTAATATCCAGCATTAAGTGAAAAAGCAGTACAACTGTGTCACATCTTTGGAGATTGTGTTCACAGCTGAGCGGTGAGTGAATATGTCCTAAAAATACCATGAACTGGACACATTTCAGGCTACCCAGTCAAAATGATGAACTTTCCTTTTGCAAGCCATGTCCAGTTGGAGTAGCACGTTCCTCTTTCTTTGGTTCCGCAGCCACATGAATGACAAAGCTGCAATTTTATGTACTGAGATCCTGCACTCCGTAAAGTCAATGGCACAATTCACATCATAGGCAGAGTTTCTTGTCACCAAGTACTTGTTGTCTATAGACTGAGCCATTACGGCAGTGGAGTATGTGGAAAAACTGTACGTGTTTATACTTTCCTACAAATTATTCATTTGGATTCACACAGGTGAATCATTATTCTCTGCCTGGTTTGAGGACAAACCACGACGTCCTCCTAACTCAGGAATCTAGCAAGCAATAAGCTGGAAAAAAACCTACAAATAATGAAGCTTGCTGGAATTCAGAAACCTGTTTCCACATTAGCAGAGAATGAGAACTCAAGTCCAAAAAATACTGTCTAAAATTGCAGATGCCAAGATCACAAAACTTTGAGAACCCAAAGTGCACTTTCTTATTTCTGCATCTGTTGACTAAGTTGCATTGTACTGCGGGTTATGTTCTGCTAAAAATTACCCCCATGTGCAGTGATCTGTGTAGGAGTTAGTTCACCATGGTGTTCCATCATAGCTCCATCACTTTGTGTACCACAATGGACTATTACACCATCAGCGCAGCTGGAAAGAAAATTCTGTTCTAGCTGCTGGACATGGAAAAAAACCCTGTGTATTCTTTAGCCAACAAAATAGATGGTAACTGATGCTACCGTATGTTATCTCCTCAGGTGCTGGCCCAACAGAATTGGAAGGGAAAGAACTACTGACTGACATCAGTCTCAGGCTGAGATCCCTGTGTCCTAAATAAACTTACCTTTAAAACAGCTGTATAAAAGGGAATAAACATAATATGAAAAGAGTTGTGAGAAGTATTTGACTTGTTGCTGCCATTGAACTTAGAAAGTGAAAGCTGAAAACGCAATTTCCTACAAATCCAAAATTACTTGACCAGAATTCTAGACACAATGGAGTTTAATGATGTCTGATTCTTTTAAATTAGCCTTCCAATTTAGGAGAAGAAAAGATGGGAATCTGCAGAGTAATGAAAGTAAAACATAAGCTAAAAATAGAAAGGGTACATATGATCAAATAAAAAGATTCAGGGAAGGGAACATTTCCCCACATGAGAAAGTCCACAGAGGATTTCCAGGGCATCTCTCCTCCTTGTATTGGAAAAGTGACGGAAGAAACCTTTATTCATTTATCCCTTGGGCAAATATTTCTCTTTTTTTTGTTGTCATTGCTTTCTCTGAAAGAGCTCTTTCAGCTGTAACAGAAGGAAACTTCAACCACTTCAGTGGACACAGCCCTTAACAGCCCCAGTTTGTGCTGAGCCGTCACCAAAGTCCTCAGCTCCCCAGCGCCGGAGGGTCAGGGCTGGCAGCACTGGGGAGTGGAATGCCAACAGGCAGCTGGGAAAAAAAGGACCCTGACCAGTGCCAGTCCGAAGTCAGGGAGGTCTGCCTTTGTGGCTAATGGTAGCCGAAATAAGGTACAGAAGGGAGTGACTGTATTCCCAAGAAAACACAAGAATATACCCATTTTCTTGTGCTCTACAGATGCATTTGTCACCCATTGCTGCCACCCAAGGATCTTAATGTCTGAGACGATTATAGAAACAATCAATGGATGTAAATGAACTCTGGAAATATTGATGTTGTATTGGCTGGTGAAGCATTTAACCTTCAAGATGATACGGCTTCACCACCGTCTGCAAATGCACAAATGGGAGATTGACTTCGCAAACATTTCGACAGAAGCAGGCTGCAGCCGGTCTGTCTCCTCGTGTCTCACAATAATGCTGTCCCTAGGAGTTTCTGCAGTAGTTTTAGCCTCTGTATTCAATATTTGGCATAACATTTAGTGCAGTAAAAATGTCCAAATTACAAACCTTAGGGTTCTCATTATAGACAGAAATAGAGCGTCTTTGCTCGCTGTACCAGATCATCAGGGTAGGAATCACGTTGCTGCCACAATAGCAAAATCAGGGTCCTTATCAGCAAAGTCTCTCTAGACCGGGAGGTTCAATCTAGATCCCAAATCTAAGCAGAGACTTTATTTTTTGTAGTTTTAGCTTTTCTATCAGTTTCACTCCTGTATGCTTGAAACACTAAAATTATAAATGTATAAGTATTAATTTTGTGTAGAGACAGATGCACACACATGGATACGAATGCATATTCACATAGCATCATCGTATACAAACCTCACACCTAAATTAAGTGTGGAAGTGTGGTGGCAGTTTGTGCTCGATAGGTTTTTAAATAGCATAAAAGCAAATTCCCTCACTCTGGCATGAATGTTGTGTAAGATGCTGTTGACGCTGTTCTATACCTGTAAGAAACAATAAACTGGAGAGAACTAAGAGATGATTTCATGTTTTATTTTAAAACCAAATAGAACATAAAATGAGTATTTCCCCTAGAAGAGCTCTCTTGATTTTAACTAATCTGCTACAGTAAAACAAAGGAGAAGTAGGATAAAGCAAGTTCTGTGGGAGCTTTTTGTATCCGGCAGAGTTTCTCTGGAGCCCCGGGAATGGCAGGATAGCACATCTGGAAGATGCAAGAACAAAACAGGATATTTAGAATATTTTTTCTTGCTCACGGGAGGGAAGAGCACTGCAGGCCCTCTGCGCACACCAACGCAGCCCCGCAGCACTTGTTCACTGTATTTACTTGAAAAATTAAAAGAAATGGGATTTAAAGGAGACTCCATATGATATTGCTCTAGAGGGCTTTTTGCAGAGAATTCACTTGGGGCAATATCCCAGAGCACTGTATTCCACACAGATATGGATTCAGTCCTGCAGGAAACTTTCCCTGTCATATCGCAAAGTTTGAGAATTTTCCAGCAGTATTTTCCAGCATAAACATGGGTTTCTCTGCAGACTACAGTCACCTCCAGCTTTCGTGGTCATAAAGTCTCTTCTAGATCTGATATTTTAGAATCAAACTTTCACATACGTAGTATTAATGGGGTACATAGTGCAGCACACGAGAGAAGAGATCTGCGCTCTAGCTACATACAGGACCTTCTGCTTTTTATTCCTTATTTAAATCAATGAGAAGGGAAACTTGCTTCCCTGTAGGTTTGTTCTTTGAAGACGACTCTTGTATGTTCGTTCCCCTGAGTTCGCGGGAAAGAGACTCTCACCCTTGGAGAAGAGAGTAAATAAAAGATGATGTCCCAAATTATAGCTGGTTTCTGCATGTTCCAGGTGCTGATGCTGGCAGTGTGGCTCTGCGGGGGTAACCCAAGCCTCTCAGCAAAATGGTTGCAAGGGCAGGAGTAGGTCTTCTGTCCAAATTGCCGCAGGTAAACTTTGCCCGATTCTTTACTCCCATTGAGAGATTCAGATAAATTCTACAAAGGCAACTCACTGGACCAACCCTGCTCCTCCCACAGTCTGTTACCTTGATTCTGAATTTTATAGTTAGGTTTTCATTTGTATTTCATTCTAAAAACAAGACACCTTTGCTTGCACAGTCAGCAATGACTTTTCCATCCTGCCATTTCAGTCACCCATCAACAAAACAAAGATGACAATTCTGATGCGGGAACCTCAGCTCCCACTCTCCCGTGTAAGGTTTTTAAAGCAAAGTGGCCTAAGTGGCCTAAGTTGTCTTATTTTGGCAGACACATGGTATTAGCGTCAACAAACAGCCTATCTCGAGCAGCCCAAGCCCTAGGAGATCCAGCAAGAAGCATCATTTGTTATTCTGCCTTCCCTTCTGCTCTGTGTTTGATCCCAGTCCTAATTAATCCCGAATGATGCTGAACAGAGCCAAGCTTAAATATAAACCATTGTAGAACCAGCGACTCTTTCAGCTTGTGAGGAGCCTTGAGGCTCCAGTCCTCCTGCTTTCAGAGCAGGGTGGACACTGGTTTCAGACTGTGCTCCTCAGCGCTTTACCCAGACGGGAGCTGAAGACCTCCAAGGTCAGTGATGTCTTTGGAGTGCTGTGGGCTTCTGTTCTTGTGATTAATTATCCTCCAAATGAAAAATATTTCTCATTATCTCTGGTCCTTTGCCTCAATTTATGTTCACTGTCTGTTATCCTTCTGCTGTGCACCTCAGTAAAGAGCCTGGCTCTTCCCCATGGGTGCCAGAAAGTGGATATCAGGTCCCCTTCTAAGCAAGTCCAGTTCCCTTGGCTGCCTCTTCTAATTTCCTTACTATTTTGTTTGTTCTCTGATGGCTTTGCTCCAGTTCATCAGCATCTCGCTCATGCTCCTTTCATCCAAACCTGAATGAAGTGCTACGGAAAACTAAGAAAAGGGCAAGGACACACAGAAGCCAGGAGAAATGTAACCAAACGTAAACCTTAAATATCAGCTCCAGCTACTAAAACCCAGTACCATATAACCAACATATCCCACGGCTGGAGTGCTCACAACTGGTGTAAACAGTCCTACTCTTTTCCTGGTCTCGCACAGTCATGCACCTCATCTGTTCCTTAAAAGGCAGCCTTGTTTTTATTCTGCTAATGAATCTGAAAACACATTATGGAGGTGCTTATGTGCTCCAGCGGATCCCTGAGAAAACAACAGAAGAAATTACTGAAGGCAGGTGTTTGACCGCCTCCCAGAGAGAATAATATCCCCAAGAGCATCAGGATGCACTAAGCTACTTCCAGCCACATGGGACGAAGGCACTAATGACAAAGTTTCTTCCTAAACATGTTATTTGCCCTTCTTAGTTTAAGATTCATCTCTATTCCCCTACTACCAGAGACAGTTATCTGGGAACCTATCCCAGATATTCCAGGTCAGGAGTCTCAATTGGCAGTAGATTAAGTTGGAGGCGGAGAGAAGAAGTAACTGAGGGCATTTTTCTTGTACCTTACAAAATCACTACCTTTCTTTACAACTGGATATGTCATCACTCCAGCAACTGATACATCTGAATTACAGTGGATCCAATTATTTAAATTTCATGCCGCTTTTCTTCAGGAGCTCTGCATAGCCCACCAGCAGATACAGGTTTTCTTTATGCCTAGAGAAGCGCTGGTTGTTCTGAACACTGTGCCGCTTTATGAATAGCAGTCGTAATCGATGGTTTTTACTTGGAGCATTTTACCAGTGATTCTTTTAGATATTAGCAATCTTACCAGAAAGTAATAAAGCAGCTGAGAAAGCCTGAGTCTCCCCGACCCCCTCAGCTCAAGGGGAGAAATTCTAGCTGTCAGGGGTTTGAGCGGGTCCCTATTTAGCAAGTATCACATTATAGTGCAGTAATCATTTTCCCCTTGCTCTCTATGAAGTGGGAAGTGAAGTTACCATCATTCTCTTAACAATGTGAAAGATTAAGGAGTCCATTTCCAAATCGCTGCAATAAAACACAATTGGCAGGCAGGGTGAGGATGAGAATAACAAAGAAAAAAATAAAAATGGTACAAGTAGCAGGCTGAAGGAGCCAAACTGCACTTTCAAAGCAAGGCACGGGGCTTGGCTGTGTGTTTTCCTTGGAAGAACTGTAGGAACTATCTCCCGAGGCAATCAGGAGCGGTTAAGGTGAGCTCTGCAGAGCTAAACCCGAGCTACAAGTGCGCCACACCAGGGGACGGAGGAGGGGGGGTGCGATTTCACTCCCCTTTCACACAACAAACAGCTCCTTCTCACCGCTTTAGCTAAACTATAAATAAAAGTGTCCTGTCATCATCTCCTCTGATCCACCCCCTCTGTTCTCCTTAGGGATGGCTCTGCCTTTCCTGTGTCCCCCATGGAAGAGCAAGAACCCAGGGGAAGCTCCCAGGGACCTCACGCTGGGGATGTTCAGGCAGGAGATGCCCCTCTGGGTCCCCGTCCCCATGCCAGGAGTGCTTCAAGGTCCTTGTGACGGAGGCTTGGAAACCAGACCCCTTCCCTGCATCCCAGATGGGTGGCAGGAGTTACAAAGTCCACTCTTCCGTTAATAGATTGAATATTAGAGCAGAAGAAGTGCTCGGGTGCGGCTTATCTTATCTCCTCTAATAGAGCACACGGTGTGCAATGCTTTCAGAGAGGGGTGCAGCCTGCGCCAAACACAGGGGACAAGGCAACACCAGAGCAAAGAGATCATTCAGCTAAGGACCAGCCTGCACGCATCTCAAACAATGCTTCGTTTGGGGACCTTTCTTTTAAAAAATAAAAAAAAACTTAAAAGAAGAATAGAAAAAAAATCAGAGTTTATATAGCCATAGTGCGTATAAATGTACTGTTGTGATTTACATTTTCACTTGCCTCAAACTCCAGGTTTTTACCTGGAATAGAAGAAAATTGTCCTTCTCAAGACACCTCTGACTCAGCCAGAAGCTCCTGTCTAAGCCAAAGATGTGAGTTGCCCTCAGAGCTGCAAGAAGCAGGATCCCTCAGTAAAGTACCAGTCTCACGGAGCTACAGATGCTCCAATTGCTCCTCAGGCTTCCAGTCCCTAAATAACATGATAATATAAGGGAAATGGCAGAGACAAAGACTAATGTGCCTCCTTTTGTCCCCATTTGGCTTCTCATTTGCTATCTTGTCTGTGTAGAATACAAACCCTTCCAGGCACAGGCTCCTCAGTCCCACGCAGTGCGTAATGCAACGGGACCCCAACTCATGCCTGCGGAGGTTTCCCTCATATATTTGTATTATACAACACGTCATCTCGGGGGTTGGTGGCTTTTGCATCTGTGTTTTTAACGCAGGAATTCAGAACAGGGCTCAGAACCACCTCGTAAATGCATTTTAAAACGATTTTCCGTTTTGCAAATCCCCATCCTCCTTGCACTTGGAGAACACATGGGAGTTCAGATAAGAGCCGGAACCTTTCAGGTTCCCTCCCCTCCCAACAGACACTGAACAGTTTAACTCCCGTTTTTTTTCTAGATGGCTGCATCTGCTCAGCACAGGGTTGATTTATATCGGACATCAGAGCACCGTGCTCAGGAGCTTGATAATCTTTCAAAAACACTTTAGCGCATCAGCTCTGTCTGGTGCTCTGTGTGTTTGTGCATATATATATTTTATATATTTTTTACATATATAAAAATATATCATTTTTATATATATACGCACAAACACACAGAGCACCAAACACATACATATATATGTATATATTTTTATGTGTATATATCTGTATATATATTTATGTGTATATATTATTTTATAATATATATACACACATACACACTTTTTTTTCCCCTTGTGAGAAGGCAATACTTTTGGCACAGGCTGAAACAATTATTTCAGTTAACATGGGCAGTGGGCAACATCAATAACACGTACTAAATATTTCACTGAGGCAGAGATTTTCAGGACAATGTTTGAGATGGTGGGTGCCACAGAAGCACTCAAGGGTTGGTATATGGTCCAAATATTAAAGTTTTATGGTTCACCTCAAACAAAATTTAGATTTCTGGTCATGTGAAGTTAGAAATCAAAGAATTGTGCCATGCTACAACTGGTAGCCCAGGACAGACAACTAGCTCCTAAACTCCATGGAAATCAACATGAACACAGTGCCTCCTGGAGTTTGCCATTATGCAACAACCAACACTAAATTATAAAAAAAAAAAAAGACACATCCATTCCTTGCTCTTTTCTAAGTTGCTATGGGATGCAGTTATAGGGTTCATTTTTAAACATCAGAAAGACTAGTTGATTATAGGTGTTTCACCACCATCACCCACCTTATTTTTTTTTAGTTTTTAGTTTTAAACCCCTTGGACTCTTCCTCTCCGTCAGTGTGACAGTGTCTCATATCTGTAATAGTCTGACCCTGAAGCATCCATGGCATAGATCGAATGATCGGGATAACAGCTCAGGATATGGGAACATACAGGTTTGACTTTTTATCATTCTAAAGCCTTCCTTCTGTAGTCACGAGCAAGAAGTTTGGCTTAGCTCTACAAAAGTATTCAGATGCCTTATTCTTATTTAAGTATCTAATACTTCTTATATAGGAGCTACATATATAAACACCTCCACAAATCTGGGCTTACTATATTTGAGCTTTACACCCTTCCACTGTGAAGCAGGGGTAACTGTACTTCTGGAAAGTATGGTTAATTTTTTATAAGCTTAATTTTTCTGGAAATTTAATCCTTCAGAGTTAATCCAGTGCTTCACTAGCTAAACAGAAACAAAGGCAAAAGCAAAACTGTATCCAAACACCCTTCTCTTGTTCAGCTTCATCCATTCCCTGCCAGGTTTAGCCTCTCGTAGACCCCATCTATCACAGCCACCCCAGAAAGAGGATGGCTCACAGAGGAGTTTACTCCTGCAGGGACACTCGGAAAATGAAGACAACCCCATGAAAGGCATGAAGGCAGTGTGCAGAAGTTAAAGCACGCTGAATTCCCACGTGAGCCCTCTCAGAGCTAGCTGTACTCCTGAACCGCAATCCTCCTTTCAGGAGGATTAACATGGATTAACGACTGGCAGACTGACAGCCTTCAAAATGCAACTGCAACTGGGGGATCATCGGCGTCACGTCACCATTCCCAGAGCATCCCCGCCATGCCAGCCTCACAACCATTTAATATTTTTACTGATGACAAAATATAAACTGCTCGTGGATGAAGTTTGCACAAAGATGATAGAAGAAAATGGGTGACTGGCGCAGAGAAAGCCAGTTTGCTTGGTAAGATGGGTGTAGGCTAACGGCAGGCATTTTAACAGCAAAACGTGGATTGTCAGCTCTGTGGACGAAGAGCATCACGGGATGGGGACTTCAGGAAGATGTGGCTGAAGGCAGCTGGGGCGTCCAAATAGAGAAATGCCTGACCTTGTACTCCTAGCACCGCATGGGGCCCAAAAAATGAACACCACCTATGACTGGAGAGACAGAAATACTGAGAAACAGCTGGAAAAAGCCATCCAGAGGGACCTGGACAGGCTGGAGAGGTGGGCCCAAGCCAATGTCATGCAGTTCAACAAGGCCAAGTGCAAGGTCCTACATCTGGGTCGGGGCAATCCCAAGCACAAATCCAGGCTGGGCGGGGAATGGCTGGAGAGCAGCACTGAGGAGAAGGACCTGGGGGTGCTGATTGACGAGAAGCTCAACATGAGCCAGCAATGTGCGATCGCAGCCCAGAAGGCCAACCACATCCTGGGCTGCATCAGAAGAAGTGTGGCCAGCAGGGCGAGGGAGGTGATTCTGCCCCTCTACTCCACTCTCGTGAGACCCCACCTGGAGTACTGCGTCCAGCTCTGGAGTCCCCAACATAAGAAGGATGTGGACCTGTTGGAGGAGAGCCACGAGGATGATCCGAGGGCTGGAGCACCTCTCCTATGAGAGTTGGGGCTGTTCAGCCTGGAGAAGAGAAGGCTCCGGGGAGCTCTTATTGCGGCCTTCCAGTCCCTAAAGGGGGCTTACAGGAGAGCTGGGGAAGGACTTTTTCCAAGGGCATGTAGTGATAGGACGAGGGGGAATGGCTTTAAACTGGAAGAGGGCAAGTTTCGATTAAACATTAGGAAGAAATTTTTCACTGTGAGGGTGGTGAGGCACTGGCACAGGTTGCCCAGAGAAGTTGTTGAGGCCCCATCCCTGGAGGTGTTCAAGGCCAGGCTGGATATGGCCTTGGAGCAACCTGGTCCAGTGGGAGGTGTCCCTGCCCACGGCACGGAGGTTGGAACTCATTGATCTTCAAGGTCCCTTCCAACCTAAACCATTCTATGATTCTGTTATTCTATGATTATTTTTGTAATTGGCCCAAGTTCACCAGTTTCTGAAGTACTGTGCCTAGTGCTGGTGTCAATGTGAGAGGCAGACTGCTGGTTTGGGAAGGACTCAGGGAAGCACGCCAGAAACACCAGAAAAAAATAAGATCTCATAGATTTGCTGGAGGAAAGAGTAAGGGGATTCCTTCAGGGGTGGTTATAAATACTTAAAGTTAAGGGCAAAACATTTATTTGGCTCGCTGCTCTAATGACAGCACAGCCCGAGCCACGGTCCCGTGGAGGGGCATTGGAAAACCTGCACACATGTCCTCGGCGATGGGGACCATCAAGCCGGGATTTGCCAACCGTGGCTGTGACTTTGCAGCCCCTAGCAATCTTTACATCAGGCGTGGATGTTTTCCTGAAAGACATCAACTAAGGGAAGTCTAGTGATGTTCGTGTGTGCCTAAGCAGGTGACGATGATACTCCCTTCCAGCCTTACAAATCTGGGAGTCAGTGCTTCTGCACTTCCCCGTTTAAAACTCTCTGTATTTCACATTGTGGCCATGGTATCAGCACTGAAAGAGCCAGAGACTTATGGTTTTAAATGCAGTCCAGGAGAATAATTACGCAAATTTTCACCCGGGTGTTACAGTTTTACTGATAAAATAATCGCTTCTCTCTCTTGCTCAGCTCATTTTATTGGGAATATCGATCCTGCCCTGCGCTGACTGGGCTGGGGTGCTCATACCCCAGCTGAGATATTTGCAGTTGCCTGCTGCTATGGTCCTGCAGTGACGTGACATAGGTCACCTGACCCTTGCTAAACCGTATTATTCATTGCTTGCTTTCCTGGATTCCAATTTCTATGGGCTTTGAGTACCACTTTAAAAGCCTTAATGTCAGTTTTCATATATGTTTGCTACTAAAATTGAAAATAGCTTTTTGTGTTGCCTTGAATAAGGAATGAGGACGCCATGAACCCTTAACAGTGAGGTGACAATATTCTCCTCCATAAATGCAGTTCTTCGTATTAATGCAGGCACCCTTTGAAATGATACTGTATTTCTAAAGAAATGCAGATAACCTCAAGCAACCTCAGTCTTCCACTGAAACTCAGTTGCAGAGCGCCTTTATAATGGCAATATATAAGAAAGCTGTCATCTTGTCATCTCAAGAGCCGTGGTCCATCACTTTATAAACCATTCTGACACTGGCTGACAAGAAATGTCAATTTTTTTTTATTATTACTTTTATATTTTTAGAATAGATCAGCTATCTGGTGTCTTGGACCAATAGACTTAAAATTTCATACCCAGCCAGAGTTTCTACAAATAATAATATGATGGATTGTCCGTAAGGAAAAAAAGCGCTGAATTTATGACAGTGCCATATTGCCTCCACATGCTGACATTTCCACTTCGCTCCCACTAAGCTCCTTCTCGGCCTGGGTCAGTGAAAGACTCCAAGAGTCACTACATCTTGTTCATACTTCTGGAAAAAAAACTTCAGAGCATCTCACTTTGGAAGAGCCACCAGAGCCATGACATTCACTGCCCGAGTCAATGTTCTGGCTCTCGCAGTCAAAGGCTACTGGCCCTGGCACTTGCTGTTATTAGATTCTGCTTTTATCTGCCTCAAACATGACCAACTCTGGTGTCTGGCTAAAGTTTCTCCTCCAGGTGAAAACTAGTCTTAATTTTCTCAGAAATTATTAACCAAAGTGTTGTTCCAATGTTAGGATGCAGAAACCAGATTTTTTTTTTTATGTCCTGTCCTTTTTGTTGGAGTCATTTATTTTTTCCAAAATTTACTCTGTTTTGGGGAGGTTTTTGGGGAGAGCCAGAAGACACACATGAGCAACTTGCTCCACTATCAAGTACGTCGTCCTGATTTCAAAGAAATGCTGTTCACTTCGTGGAACTCGCTGCATCTCTGTCCAAGCCTGTCCCAAACCATGGCACCGGGGCAGCGTTTGTGTAACGAAGCTGGCACACATGCGCAACTGCCAAGTCCCGCGGGCAAACGAGTCCCGGGGATTTTGATCTGCGTAACTCGGAAGAGGATTGACCCCGTGTGATACCAGCGCCTGTTTTAGAAACTTTCACGAGATGCGCATTGGATTTGCTTTATCCCTTCAAAACAGCAACAGGAAGTAATCTCTAAGAAATATAGTAAAGCATTAGCGTACTGTTCCTAAGCGATGGCTCCATTACAGACTTAAAGTAATGCATTCTTATCCTAAGCCTAGTGCTTACTTTGGAAATTAGGGAGGAAGTGCTGATATGCCATGGGTTTGGCATAAAAATGATCTCTCAGGAAAAAAAAGAAGTGGCTATTGCAATAATACTGTAGTGTCTGGTTGTCTCTGTGCTTTGGGGGGGAATTGGGGGAAATTCACTGAGGAGGGAGAAAATTCACTGAAGAGTTATTTGCAGACAAAGACCAATGGAAATCTGATGAGAGCTGGTCTCCAAATGACTCTGGGGGAGCGGGCATCCCCCTTCCCCAGGGGCAGCTGGGGCTGCTGCAAGTCACCCCCTGCACCGAGGAGGAGGGGAAGGGGGGACGCCGGCTCCCGAGGGGCACCTCCACCTCCAGCTCCCGCGCATCTTCTCCCATTCGGAGAGTAAGGTGCAACTGAAGTGACCCACCCGACAAAAACCCTGTGGGCCACAAGTACATTTTCCTTTCAATTATTATTCCCAATCTAAAAATAAAGCTCTCTTTGAGAAGATGGAGAGCAATTCAACCACAAGGCTGGCTTTTTTTGTTGCTGCAACTACGAAATTCATGCAGCCCCACAAGCACATTGCGGCGCAGTTTCAGCTCAGTTTAGCCCCAAAAGCTCCGCTTCCACGGACTCGGTCTGCTGGCTGCATGACATCCTCCAGTGGGTAACCACATCCCTAACACACTTTTATCTGAAATTGGTGACAGACCCTTAAGCTGCCTCAGTTTTTCAATCTGGGAGTCCTCAAACTTAACTGAAGAGAAATAATGACTTCCAGGTGCCAACCTGAACTAAAATACTTCTTTTCTTGGCAATGTTTTTTTGCCACGTTCCTGGGCTGCACATGCTGTGAATAGTTTAATTCACATCCACACTCAGCCACAGCAGGGCAGCTCTCGCGAGCCTTTACCAGTATCTAATGACCTGACACCAGAGCATCATTCCTTTTTTAATAACATCTTCCTGATAGGAATGCCACAAATCAATCACTACCCTTAGGAAAAAAAATGTTTAATGAAGTAATAATTTTTTAAAATATATTTTTATTCATATCCAGGTACTATTGCTTCCCCCCACAGCTTTACTCACAGCTTTACCACCGTTACACTCAACACAAGAAGTGAAGCGCAAAGAGCCGTGCTTTCCCTCGATAGGGTATGGAATGCAATCTTCCCTTGCCTTATGATAATTTGGCAGACTGACATGAGTTTCAGCAAGATAAAACCAACATCCGTGCAGATCAGACCATGCAAAACTGTATCACATCAGCTAGCAATTTCTATTAGATTACATAGTTGGTTTTTTTTTTCTTTTGAAGACTTCCTTCTCTGATTTCCACGCCGGCTGTGGGCCGGCTCAGCGTCCCCTCCTCCGTGGCCATCGCTGGCGCGGATCCTGCAAGCAGTGCAGCCGCCGGCACAGCCGGCCACTCTGTGGCTGCTTGCAAATAAAAAACAAGGACAAATTTTTGAGCCCCAGCTTGGAAGTCTTCAATGTTGGTAGCTGCATTTGGCGACACAGACGGGTTTTGGGTGTTTTTTTCTTCGAAGACTAGGAGCTTATCCTGGGCGCTGCGAAGACGAACCCAGACAGTGCATCCCTCCGCCCCGTTCCCTGTAGTCCGTGCCAAGGCTGATCTCAGCAGCAAGCCACTGCCCACCTTGCCCACCTCGGAGCCAGCTCACCCCCTCTCTGGGCTACTGGAAGCCACAGCACACCAAAGGACAGTGCTCAGGGTCTGGAGACACCGAGCCACAGCCGCAGCACGACTACAGCAGGGTGCTGTCGGAAGCACAAAACAGGAGCAAAGCTATAAACAGCTGGTGCCCCGAGCAAACACAAAAACTGGGTGAAGATCCAGTGGTTTGTGTTGGCACAGCACCGAGAAGGAACGAGAAGCGGGATGGAGGCCGTGTGGTCCCGTTCTTCCACTTTCCACGAGAAATGTTTTGTGCAACGGCTAACGGTACAACCACAAGGACCGACCGCCTGACCACAGTCCCACCCACTCACTTTGTACCACAGGAATACAAATATTAACCTGATTTCACACCTAAGGGAGGGACAGGAATTCAACACCAAATCGGAGGGACAGAGCAATAGGTTTGTCCTCCTCATCCCCCCGCAGAAGCGACGCCTTTTAGTAAGATTTGCAACCTCAGCCACATCGAGTCCTTACCCGGGAAATCAAGCTTGTGATTGTAATCCTATCTTTAAAACTACATAGCTATACTGCAGTTTAGTGCACTTATGAGCAGCAATCTTAAAGAATCTGTTTACGTTGCATAAAAAAATAAAATACACTGTGCTGTTCGTGCAGCTGACTGCTTCTCTTGAATGCAGCCGGACCTACAGCAGACAGGCTGTTCGTGTCAGGCCTGGAAGTCACGGCAATAATTGGTCTCTCCACACGCAACAGGTGTGTTTTAACTGGAGCTGGCGGGAACGCGACTGCCCAACTCGGAGCTTGCGCAGGAGGGGAGGAACCGCTGCTTCAAACCACACGTGCACATTGACTCCAGCTACGAAGGTCTCCAGACGCGGTCCCTGCTCTGAGCTGCTCCTACCAGCTCACCCCCAGCCTCTCCCGGCAGAAGGGGAGTTTGCTTTCATGGGGGAGAAAAAAAGAAATATCTGAAATTATAAAGCCTCATAAGCTTTGCTGTAAGAGGGAAACACTATCATGAAACTGAACAACTGCACAAGTCTCCTCTACATGTAGGTACAGCAAAAGCCAGGATGTAAATCCCTGATTATCTAAGGCTTGGCAGACGGCAGAAATTATCTCATGCTTAAAGATCAAACAAAGGTATATGGTCAGATCCTCAGCTAATCTAACAGACATAGTTGTAACTAAATCCATCTATTCGTACCAGCCACGGAGCTGCCCACTGTTCATTTTTACAAATAATTTTTTTTTTTTCACAGTGAATGCTCAGTGTTTTTCACAGCGCTGCGTTTCCCCTTGTGCGGTTTTAAATGGCTTATTGCAATGATTCATTTTATTAAGCCATTTTTATTTTAACCTTTTGCCCTTTTCACTTCACGCAATGGATTTGTCACAGCCTCTAAGTGGTGTATTCAAATATAATTGCGCAGATGCTCTGCAGCATCATCAATTTGTTCATTTAGCAAAGGGCAGTGCTTGAAGGATGCGCAAGCACAAGTCTGGTATCAACTTCTAAAAAGCCTGAAGCTGATATTGGTTAATATTTCTTCTTCTAGCTTGTTAAAGGGACTGAACAAAGGAAACAACGCCAACCAGCAAAGCGCTGACACATCACTGTTGATCAAGACAGTCAAAATGGCAAGAGATGCTGAAGGGGAAAAATATTCTTTGCCCCAGACACAAGCAGTTTGGGACAGAAATGTAAAAACAGAAAGTCACCCAGGCCACCGCAGCAGGCAGGGAAATATTGAAGACTTCCAAAGCACTTCCACACTGTGCACACTGCAGAACATCAAAAGGAGCTTTTTTTTTACTCCCTTTCCTCCTATCAAGAGGCTGTCGTACCCCTCCAGCTCTCAGCCAGCAGACTGCATGCAGGGGTCATGAAGGCACCAACGTTTCCCCTTCCTTCCCCCTGTCAAACACCGGTGTGGCTGTAAATGGAGTAACTGGGGTCAGACTGGAAATGTTAACAGATGTCGGGGAGGTTGTATTTACAATTAGGATACAAGAAATCACCTGGAAAGGGGGCGAGAACAAAGCAGGAACAGGCAGCATGCCCTGGTGTAAACCAGCGATGGGCCACCCGCAAAGCCATGCAGCTGCCCCTGCCCTGGGGGGGGTCCAAAAAGAGCATTATTGAACTGGGGCAGCTTCAGAGAAAGGAGATTCAGAGAGAAGAAGCAAATATCATCAGAGCTTCGAAGCAAGGGACGCGTATGCAGGCTGGACTCCTCAGCCCCAAAAAGAGACACCCGGGAAGATGCGCCAGAGCGCTGTACAGCCTCGGGGGCTGGGGAAGGGCAAGGGGGGCGTTCAGGGCTGCTCCCCAGGCAAGACCTGGGAGGTGACAGTGCGGCAGCCTCAAAAACAAGGTAGGTACTTTCTACCTAAAGTGGAGTTTAGTTATAGGATTCTTTGACAGAGGATATTGTGGATATATTGAAAAAAAAAAATACAGTGGAAAAAAATCCATCAGCTGAGTTCTAGGACAAAAATCCTCTAAGGGGCTACCTCTAGCTTGGAATGCCTTTGAGCATCAGGCGGCTGGCAGTCGCACTAGAGCACATCCCTAGATGCTCCTTCACACCTGCTCTTGGCCACGGCTGGAGACGGGTTCCTCACCTGGCCGTGCGCTGTGCCCTGGGCTGATAGCGGTGATGGCCTCTCAAATCCACCGGACGCATCTCCACGTCAGTGTCAGAGAAGGGGACTGGCACAAACACAGCACCAACGTGCTCCAGCACAGTAATTACTTTGGTCCATCTGTAAAGATGTTTATAATGAACACAAAGACACATTCCTCATTTTCACCGCTCTAAACCAGAAATTCAGAGCTTTGCTGACTTCTAAAGCAGCCATAAGCATCCGTCAGTACCGAGGCAATCCACAAGCACAGGAGAAGATTTGGGACCCACATTCCCCTCTGCCTCAGGCTGGCTTTGGAAGGGGTTTTACCGAGAGGGGCTATTGCAGTTACGTGACTGTGCTCACCTCATGGGGCCTCCTGTTGCTCAGGTTTAGCAGAAGGCCTCACTGGCTCACAATGAAGCTCTGAAATGGTGGCACTTGTTCTCCTAAAACCTCAGATTTGTTCTCCTCTTTGTGGAAAAAGTCACATGAACAGTTTGTGCCCCCTAGTAGGCAACACGGAGGCTGGAGGATGAATAAACCAAACAAACACACTGAAATCGAGATGTTTTATAAAAGATGAAGGCGAATACTAAATAATCCAGCTGAATGGATGAGTCCCATTTGCCTCTATCAAAACCTGGGCCAGATTACCCTGTGCTGATGGTCCTCAATGAGCACAGTAGACAAGGACCATCCATCTTACTGTTTGCCATTTCTCACGATATATCCGATGGTGTGGATACCCTCAAGTAATTTGGGGCCAGAGGTATTAAAAGATCACACATCATTTAGCAAAAACATAACTTCCACCCTGACCATTTCTCATTCTTTCTTCATCATTTTCAGTGGTGACAGCGATTTGGAAAAAACCTCTTCAGTGACCCGCTTGATTTTCTGCAGTCTCAGTGCTGACAGCGGGTCTTGTCCAAGATGCAGAGATCCCATCGCGGGTATAAAGAGCTCGGTTACTGCAGTACCAGAGGCTCGAATGCAGGAGGAGAAGAGAGATTCCAACTGGAGCCAGCTCATTCCTGGAACACTGCGACTCTCTGAGCCGTGAGTGCCTGTTACTCTCACCCTCATCCCTGTGCGTCTCCTCATCTCCCGAATTAGATACCTTCCAGAGGCCAGCCCGCATCTAGGGAAGAGAATAAGTCATGGAAGACTCGCCACATCTCCTCGCATTGTCACTTGCTTTTACCCTGGCACTTGGCAGCTCGCTTGTTTGTGTTTTTGCCTTTGCCAACTCTTCTTTCTGCCGGCATAACACTACATTTTAGCAGAATAGGGAAATTAATAGAAAAGTACTCAGACTGAAAATTGCTCTGGAACGATATTAACTACACCTAAATGATTTGTTAATGAATGCCCCCTGAAATAAAACCAGCTTTGTTCCAACCCCTCAATCTGTGATTCTCAATTTTTTTAAAAAAAGAAAGAAATGGCAGACATCAATTTAATGAAGTGCAGAAGGGGATGATGGGCACCTCCAAAAGAGACAGCGGCTCCTGGGTAAGCAGCTGATCAAAGGAGAGCCTCACCTAACCGCTGCCAGGAAGAACCGAGCAAGGTGTCACAAATCCATGAGGTTTGGCTCCCAGGCGCAGCAGTGTTTTGGGATCCTGCAGTACCCGAGAGCTCAGAAAACCACAGCTTGGATTCATTCTGCACTGACCACCCTCAGAAAAGGTATTTTGTGACTCTGGGGCAGGTGGGGCCTGATGGCCTTGATCTGTCAGCCGCTATCACAAAGACCTAATGCATTTCACTTCATGGTTGCAACCAGCAAAGTGGACATGGTTTGTTGGTGCAGCTCAACAGACCATGTACCTCATGCACAGAGAAGGGTGTTGACAGGCAATAGCCTGGTTTCAGCATCATTTCCGAAATGTGCTTGACTGCAGGACATCTAAGGCACTTTTAGTCCCCACTTCACTTCAGTCCATGGTTTGAACTTGACTGCTGTTGCAACAACTATATTTTTTTCTCTAGTCTTATCATGGATGGCATATAAAATTCAGCTCTATGCAGAGAGCTAGAAAGGGACTATTAGCAGCTTAAATCTTATTTATGCACTAATATGAAGGTATAAGTGGGACTTATGTGATGCTTAATCCCTGTGCTGGCCCTCTGCACAGCAGCAAGCTGTACTCAGAAGAGCAGATTCTAGGACAAAGGGAAGTCTTAATCTTACAGCTTTGATGACAAATACTGCCAGTGACTCCCATTTCTTCAGCTTTGGAAGCTCCCGCTTCCTTCCAAATAACAGAAGATGAAGAAAGAGAATGAAAGGAAGGTCCTGACCCTACACCTTTTTATCTGGACAGAATTAGATGCCGCTGTAGGTTTAGGACAAGCCCCCAGAGAACTGCAGTGACGTTCTCAGAGAAAGGCACCACCGTGCTCTGGGCCCCTCGCACTGGTTTCTTTGGTACAGGAAACTGATGAGACCGAGATAGACTCTACCACAAAAAGCATTTTGTAGCACACGACCTTTCTCTGCGGGCGCTTTGCTACTGCATTGTTGTATGTTGCTTTGTTAATGTGTTCATTTTCATTAAGCATATTTCTCCTGATTTGTTTAGAATGCACATCCCCGAAGGATTTCTATTAATGAAGTCACAGTAAAATGAGATCCAGGTCTCCTGCTGCATGCGGTTGCAAGAACAGCAATGCTAAGCAAGGAACCCTCATAGCAAGGAAATAGGTTTTGCCTACTAGCAAGCGACTGGAGCGGTTCATTATAAGATGAGAAAAAAAAAAAAGAAGTCATAAAAGGTTTTTGTAAAGCAGGGTTTGTCATTTGGATAGTTTCAGAGTGAACTAACGTGGTTTGCACAGTTCTTCAATGAGACAAGCAGACAACACTCAGTCTTCCTGCATGTCTGTAAACACAGAGCAAAGCTCTTCTCCCACCTTAAAACGGACTGTCAGCACTCTTAATGGGAAATTTAGTGTATTACACATCCCCTACATTAATGACCTGACTTGGATTTGTGGCTAGATTTGAATTTATATGCAATAGCACCAAAAAACTCCAACCAAGATCCTAGACCTTTCATGCTTGGTGCTGTTGAGGCACATAAGGGTAGACAACCTAGAGACAGAGGCAAACCGGCGGGGCGGGTGTTCAAAAACAAAGAGGTGAATGGAGGAAACATAAATAAAGACTAGAAGAGTTGTCACAAGTCACCGAGGAGGGAAACAGGGGGAGAACTTGGTGCTTTCTGGCCTCTTCCTCCAATCTAGTCCACCGCACCATGCCAACCCCCTACCTGAGCAAGACTTGCTTAGACCAGCCTAAAGCCTCTCTGCTGTTACCAGAATTTTTGGTTTCTTGAGACATTGCCTAAAACCAAGTTAACGCATAATCAAGCGCTTCCCCTCTCCAAAATGCTCTGAACACTTGGAATAACTGAAAAATCTACATATCAAAAAAGCTTTTTCTTCCAGCTTGTAATTATAAAATGAATGGGTTTTCTGTATCAGCGAAGCAGCACAAACGGATGCTCTACCTTGGTCAACTCATCTGTGAAACTCATCTCTTTTCTTTGGGAGGAGTTTTCTGAAAAGATACACCTACCCTTACAAAAAAAAGACCCGACAATGTAGTAGATTGTAGGAAAGCTTAATGAAAAAGGTACTGCCTGTGCTTCCGAGCTCGGCTCGTGCTGACATGAGATGTACTTGGTGATACAGTCCAATTTCAACAGCGTGGCTTTGAGAACAGATAAAAAGAAGCATTATTAACAGTGCTGAAGATAATAACATAAGGGAAACCAAATCTCTTGTCTAACAGTTTGTCATAAGGTTCTGAATATTTAGTATTTATTTTAAATATGAATGCATCACTTCAGTTCAAGTTTACCCCAAAGAAAAGAATTGCTTTAAACCAGTAATTTTAAATGTAGACATCTACTTAGAGCCAGCTATAAAAATAAAAGTCATGAAAAATACAAATAAAAAATCACATGTAAGAGTTCTGCAGTCTAGAACTTGTGTTTATGTGAAGAAAACCTCAGCAATATTGTTCCTATCATATTTGTCCTACTGTAATGCCTTCACAGTCATCCACACGTACATGAAGTTGATGAAACTGGGTTTTCCTGCACGTATAAATGTAGCAGGTGCCATTAGGAGGAATGAGTCGTTGCTTGATTAGAGGACAGAGAAAGATCTTCTTCCTCCTGCAGTGGTGTTGAAACAAAAATTAATCACAGGGAGGTGATTCTGTCCCTCTGCTCTGCTCTCATGAGACCACACCTGGAATATTGCATCCAGCTCTGGAGCCTTCAACATAAGGAGGACATGGACCTGCTGGAGTGGGTCCAGAGGAGGCCACAAAGATGACCAGAGGGCTGGAGCCCCTCTGCTGGGAGGACAGGCTGAGAGAGTTGGGGGGGGTTCAGCCTGGAGAAGAGAAGGCTCCGGGGAGACTTTATAGAGGCCTTCAGTATCTGAAGAGGCCTACAAGAAAGCTGGAGAGGGATTTTTTACAAGGGCAGATAGTGATAGGATGAGGGGAAATGGCTTCAAACTGGAAGAGGGGATTAGATTAGATATTAGATTATCTAATAGATTAGATATTAGGAAGAAAATTTTCCCTGTGCGGGTGGTGATCCCCTGGCGCAGGTTGCCCAGAGAAGCTGTGGCTGCCCCATCCCTGGAGGTGTTCAAGGCCAGGTTGGACGGGGCTTGGAGCAACCTGGTCTGGTGGGAGGTGTCCCTGCCCAGGGCAGGGGGGTTGGAACTGGATGGTCGTTAAGGTCCCTTCCAACCTAAACCATTCTACAATTCTATGAATACAAAGAGAGAGAGCGAGAGAGCACGCATGTTCCCCAGCAGTGTGCCCAGGTAGGGGAACTGGACCCCTCGAGCTCTGCTGCGCCGTAGCCCCCTCCCGCCCACGCTGCACCACCGGCTCTGCTGAGGAGAGGGAGTGAGGAGTAAACGTGGTAAAATCATATTAGAATTGCTAAAGCCAGAAGTTTGGGTTCTGAACACAGACGGGGAGCAGACCTACTGAGAAAGAGGGGGAAATTCCTGCCCCCCTCCCCATTAATTTCTCAGAGCACAGCTGCCCTGCCAAGGAAAGAAAAGTGACGGGGCAAAGAGCCCAGCTTTTGTTGTGTCTTCCACTGTGACATCTGCTCAGCCGCTGAAGGTCTGAGCCAGGTAATGAGTTCATCAACTTGGTCATCAAGGCTGGTTTGCCGCCGACGCTGGGTGAGGAAGGACCATTTCTATGGCTTGGTTGGACTGGAAAGGCTGAATCCAGGCAGAGATCGTGGCACGAGGCTCTGTAGCTCACCACCTGGGCAGGTGTGAGGCACCTCAAACACCCCCCCAGAGGTACTTGAAGAACAAGGTTCATAGGGGATGAGCCAAATTACACACACCGGGGACAAATTCTGGTGGGAAACTTCCAGAGCTTCCTGCACTTCCACGCGGGGATGACGCTGTGCAACAGGGTAAGGTGGCGATTGCTGAAGGAAGGCTCTTGTGTGCGACACGGAGAGGGGGACAAGATTTATTTCCCTGCATTTTTCTAGATCTGGCTGACCCACTTTTGTTCCTGAAAAAGCCTGGCATTATCATTCGAACAAACCCGTCCAGCAAATGTCTGCTGCGAGTGCTGGTGAGGAGGTGACAAAATGTCCATTTAAGTGCTGCAGAGAATTAGAAATAAAACCTGAAATCCATAAAACCCACCTGCTTACAGAAAGATGCTGGAGATGGTCATTTCACAGTTTTAAGTCCAGGGTTGCACAGAAGCATGTCTGTAAAACAATGAAGTATATTATTCATTTACCCACCAGCATTTTTTCCCCTTTTGATCATATGCTCCCCCTTGGGCGTTTTCAGTAAAATAAACTCTTATTTCCCAGGGAAAAACAACAACAACAAAAAGATTTCCTTCCTGAGCAACTCAGCAGCACGCTTGGCAGGCCCTGTGCCCAGAAAGGCTGGGGACCCAAACCCAAGCCACGTGTCCCAGATGAAGGGGTGGAAGGACACCCACCGGGTCCTTCCCTACGTGGCGACGGCAGGGACTGCGCCGGGTCGCTCGGCTCCCGTAACGCCCTGGCTCCTGCCAATGCCCCGCGAGCTCCCTAGTGGAGATACGAGGGGAAGGGGCAGCTGGGGGGTCTCCTGGAGGGGCTGCTAGATAGACACCACAGAGAGAATACGTCTGCGGTTTTGTTTCTGTATTTTTGTTTGAACTGGTGATAAATTCAGGCCCTAAGGGTGGTGTGAACCTGCGGGGACGTACAATGCTCAGATCAGGGCTCTTGCTTTACATGTGAAAAGAACCTGAAAGACAAATTGTCCAAGGCGAGCCCAGCTTCAGCCTCCGACTGAATTTCTTACACCTCGCAGGTTATTACAGGCACGTACAGAATTTGCAGGATTATTTGGGCTGCTCTTACCGCAACTGTGCATTTCCCAGAGTTGCAGGCAACCAGCTGAGTAGATGGCTGGCTCTACGCTTCTCTTCAGGCTCCGAAAGACTGCCTGGGAAAACATCTACTGGCTTTTATTTTATGCTTTTATTTTCCCCAGTGGGGGGAAAACCCACCAGAGCTTGGTAAGTGAGGTGTCATTTCTATCTTTTTAAAAGAAAAAAAAAAAAAAAAGAAGTGTTCCCAGCTTAACCCATCAGAACAGAAATTTGGAAATGATGAGGGAGAACTATTTGGAGTTTTCTGGGTTTACCGAAATCACAGTTCACTTCTCCAGCTGGCTCTGACCATCCCCTCGCAGACTCTCCCCTGGCTCCCTGGGGAGGGTGGTGGGAGCAGCTGGGGGTGGCTCAGCACCCTCGTTTCCCTCTCCCCGCACCAATTCACCAATTCACTGGGCTCACAAGGAAATGAGGAAATACGGCATTTAGTCCAAAGTTGAATGAGGGACTGAAAAGGGCCGAGAGAGGTTTGGGCTGCTCTTAGGGCTTGCTCACAGATGCTCGAAAGGGCGCGTTTAACCCCATGCAGGTTAGTAATCCTACTGACTGAGAACATTCATCCTTACAGTTAAGCAGCCACTTTGCTGAATTCAAAAAGTGCAATGAATAATATGCCCCCCCCACCCCACTCCCACCCCCCTATAAATCTCGGGAGGAAAAAAAAAATATATTTGGCAAAGGAAAAATAAGTCTAAAGAGAGGTCAATGGGAATTTTACCACTGGATTTCTAAGCAGCCAGGATATGGTTTCAAACTGTGAAAACATAAGAAAGGGAAATACCTAAGTTTTCCCCTATTTCAGAAAACAAAGCCATTATTTTAACCTGAACCACAGGGTTCAGAAGAACTGTTTCCTCTCCGGTCTGTTATCACTGTGAGCAGCCTGCACAACTCCCTGCATTCTGCATGAACCAAAAGCAGCATTATATTGATGCATTGCTTAATAATGGGCAATTGGGGCTATTAAAAATGTTATTAAACATAGTGCTTGCAGCACTCTCCAGAAGGATAGAGATTGTTTGTGATCAAAGCAGCCTTTATAGATCTTATTCAAACTTTGCTGTAGCTGTGAACCAATCCACCCAAACCAAAAAACTCCCTGCAACAACCTTGATGCACAAAGGGAAGCTTGAACAGAGCCGCTGGAGTGCCAAATTCAAGGACTTACTGTGGACAGGATTAGCACGTTCTCTGTGTAAATGCAAAAATGCTACAAAACTGGCGAGGCCAAACTACAGACTGAATCCTAGCTCTGTTATGAAGAGATGGCATTCATTTCTTCTACTCTGCTGAAAATAAATTCAACCTAAATTGCATTCTAAATTAGTGTTTCATTACGTACAGTGTATACAGAAGACTGTCTTAGAAAGAGAATGCAAAACAAAGCTCCGCACTTTTTAATTATAGCTATTATCCTTCCACTGCCAGCTCCTCTTCTTGTCTTTTTTTTTCCTTTTCAATTTATCTGATGCTTGTGCAGAACTCTCTACTCAGATTGCCGTTAGAGAAAGCGCTAATGGCGGTAATTACACCTAAAGATTGTTGACAGTTACTAGAAATCACCACTTGGATTACTGGCAATTCCTGTACTGAGATACCATCATCGGTGAGCTCCTAAGACAGCAACGTTCAAGAACATAGTCTGGCGCAAAACGAAGAAAATACCAGCACCTGAAACAACTTTTTGACTCATTTATGAGTAACAGGCTGGAAAACTTACACTTTTTGATTTATTATTCATTTTTGTGGTGATTCTCCGTTTCCTAGAAGAGCACGCTGTTACAACACCCCCCGGGAGGGAGCCCGGTTGCTCTGTGACCTTCTGTAGCCAATGGGCCAGGGGCGGTGGCCGAGGGACAAGGCAAGGATGGCAGTGCCACCTCCTCTGCCGGCCGGCGGCGCCCTCAGTGCCCAGCGACAGCACCAGCGGCTGCACCAAATGCAGGTTTCATTAGCAGACCAAACTGGATAGTTTTAGGAGGCAAGCGGAGGTGAGAAGGGGTATAAGGACGATGTTCGGGTAAACGTCCCCAACAGGGCATGTGGATTTGGGGGAGCCATAGGAAATGTGCCAGGCAGACGGACGGCGTCGCAGACGCTCACCCCTACGCGTCCCACTGCCTCCCACACCGTTCCCGGCTGGAGCCAGGGCTCCTCCTTTCCTCTTGGTTCGCGGTCCCTTCAGCCCCCAGCAGGGTTTAGTAACTGGCTGAACAGCAGCCGGTTCCTTTCAGCTTTACTGTGCGGCAACGGCACGCCTCTGATATATTTTTATAGGCATTGGTGATTGAAACATAAAAATAAAAGAGATTGAGCTTAAACAGCCTGTCACGGTTTGCATGGTGGGATGGTTGTGATTAATATCCAAACAGCGTGTTGTCGGTTCCCACTAGATCAAAGTAGGATAAATCCATAAATTCAAAAGAATAAATCCACTGTCAAAACACAAACCCAAAAATCCAGCAACTACTCATTTTCAAGGATGACACTGCTGAATAATAAATGACTTATCGGCATCCAGTGGAAAGGCTTCAGAGTTATCGTATTTACGGGTGTGAATATTACAGTACTGAATTGGAGAGTACCGGTTCGCACCAGCGAGAAGCTTCCAGCTTCAGGAGCACGTCTTGCTTTGCCCACAGGTACTGGAGTCACGGCACTGTCGAGGCTCTTCCTTCAGCTCAGCCTTCCAGGGCGAGCTCAACTAGTGAGCTCATATCAATTTGCAAGCAATTTGCAATTTGCAGGTGTGGACACAAAAGATGTGGGAAGGGAACTGGCATTGAATTTAAGGCTCTGGAGAGTTAGACCTCAGGCAGACGCGCATGGTTGCAACTGGTCACTGCCCATCGCAGTGGAAGGTTACCAACTCCACAGCCTATTCGGGCTAGTAGGCAAAAAAGCCCCAAAATACAAACCCCAAAGCATTCTGTCCTCCTTTCAGCCAGTGTCTACAAAGCCCGGTGGCTCAGCTGGAGCAGAGATGGGCACAGGTTTGATCTGAACTACTGCCTTTTGCATCACCGTGGCTGCAAGGTGGTTCACAGTCCTCTCTGCTGGAGAGTAAGACTTTAAGACACGGCACTGTGATCCACAAAAGCTCAGCTGACTATGGCCCATGAAATATTAGCACCCTGCAGAGCTCGGCCATACCTTCCTCTTTCCTTCTACGTGCTGCTGGGAGAGTGGGAGTAAATAGGAGAAGACTCGATGGCAGCATCAGGCATAAAGTAACCCAGGTTAAGAGAACAAAGTTATTTTTCAGCAGGAAGAGTTCTATTTCACAACATGGTTACGCACTTGTGTCGGCACGAGGCAGGGAGCAGCACCAGGTATTTGTCACCAAGATGTTCATTAGCAACGACAGAGTGTGCTTAATGAACAGGGGCTCGTTATTAAAGACTAAACCAGTGCCACATAGCACTTCACCCTTTGATTCCCTCAACCTGAGAAGCAATCACTGCCCGGTGGAAGGGAGCTTTGGAAGACCTGAGAGGACATTCACTTGCCAGCAAGCACAGGAGCGGTCCTCGGGCAACTCATGGACAGGGAGAGGGCAAAGGACGAGGAGGGAGGTTTGGGGAGTAAACCGTTTGCAGTGGTGGGGGAAAGAACTAAGACAAAGCAGAGGGAAAATAAAAGCGAAGAAAAGTGGGTGGCCCAAAGGGGATGGAAGCATTCTTCTGTTTCTGTGCACTCCTGCTTATCTTCTCCACTGTTTTGTTGCTAGAATGACATTTTCTTCCCTACTTGGCAGCCCAGCAAGAATGTGGCATGTTTTAGAGACCTTTGTCATCATCTTTGTTTCCAGATTTGTCTCATCAGCAAATTTACATTTTTTTATACTTGTTCGGATTGCTGTGACTGACTTATTTTTAAAGGAACCAAGTTTTGCCTAGGGGAGCACCACAGTTTTATCAGTCCCTGCACAGAAAATCTATCCCTTGGCAGAGAGAGCTCCAGCTCTTAGCGCAGCAAGGCGCCATCTTCCTCTTTTGTCTTCTTTTTATATTTAGAAAGATATTTAAAAGTCAGTCTCCAGCACCGCATGTGGCCCTTATTTGAGCAACAGCAGCAAAGGATAAACAAGAAAAGGCAGATGGGGAAAGGTGAAGGAGGAGGAAGATCAGAGGGTGGTTTTGAGGGACCCAGTGAGCGCTGGTCCCTAAAAGTTGGTCCGTAGGATCAAACAGATCAGAGGACCAGCTGCAAAACACACCCGTGACAATGGCCCTGGATTTAAGGCGGTGATTAAAACTGTGCTGCTCCACCAGAAGACAGGTTGCCTCTCCCGGCTATCCTGCCGCCGCAGAGTCTCGGCATGTTTTCATGTGGCTCTGTGTACCTGCTGCACATCGAACGCCCGTCGCAACGCCGCTACTTTGCAAGAAAATGAGTGTTTTAATGTGGTATGCTGCTGAAGACCTAATTTCAGCCCCAGCTCAGAGCAAGTATGTCCTGCTCCCACTTCCAGCTGGTGTTTTTCCCTTCAACCAAACATGCAAATAAGGCTGGACAACAACAACAATTCCTTTAAAGCAGAATTTCAAAGGGAGGATAGGTGATCCACAGACATCGGAGAAAGGGTGAGCTTGAAAAACGTAAAAGCTGTTAGGTACATCCAAAGGATAGGACAGGAAAGGAGGTGGCAGGAAAACAGAAATTCTTCAGGGATTGCCATGTTCCTCTAAATGGTTTTGTATGTCTAATTAACCTTCAACTGCACTAATTGGTGCCTACCACCTTAGTGCCCTCCACATGAAAACAGCTAGGAAAACACACCTTCTTGGGAGATTGCTCTGTGATTTACAACTGGCGTGGGGACAGACTTGCCCATCTGCCCCCAGGACACGACCAGGCTCTGGAACAAAGTGGAAAAGCTTTGCAAAGGCTGGAACAGAGGGGAAAAGCTTCTTCACAAGGCAAATACATTTATTTTTTTTTTCAGTAAGCATCTGTCCTCAGGATCTCTTTTTTTTTTTTTCCCCCTCGTTTAACTTAGCTCAGTTCTTCCCTAGCTATTTCTCTCCGTGCATATTACTTACTGACCTTCCTTTCACATCCCCCGGGGTTTGCTTCTTCAAAAATCACGCAAGCTTCTAGTAATTGAGGATGATCACCAGACTATAGGAAACAACACAGTCCTGCTGTGGTTTCTTACCTCGCAGTATATTCCCCAATGTTATGCTAAAATGTGTATGTGGGGACACGGACCAGCTCCAGCACTCTCCCACCTTTGACTGCCCTAAGCCCCGACTACGGACACAACAGCTCCATGAGGGCTCTTCCCTCCTGGTTGTCTATCTACAAGGTCACCAGCTACTGCAATAGCTCTAGACGCGGCATGACAGCTGGGAAAAGTAGGGACAGGAGAAGGAGGGCGGCTAGTGCCGAGCTATCAAAGCAACCCTACTCCTGCTTGTGGCCTGTGAATTGTAGCTGTGGTCCCGCACAGGCACAGACCGGGGAATTCCTCCGTAGGCGGTGTGTCACCAGGGTCCGATCACCCCGCAGTTCCAGAGCCATGCACAAGTACGCAACCATTAATGCAGCAAAACCACCTGCACCACTCCCCTCTCTCAAATCCCTTCCTGTAATTTATTTGATAACATCTCAGAATAATTGCATTTATTAGCTTACGGCAGAAATCTTTGCTGCTGCAACTCTTTGGATAACCAAAGTGGGAGCAAGACAATACTTTTTTTTTTTTTTTTAAATGAAATTGCCTTTTTAAGGCAATTCAACCCTCTCTCCCTCTTCAATTCAACCCTCTCTCCCTCTTCAATTCAACCCTCTCTCCCTCTCCCACCATTACTTGAAAAACATTACACTGCAAAACTGAAGACTTAAGAATCGGGCCACGTTCAGAGGACCCATTGTCTGTAGATGTTTAATTTGATCCCCTTCTCCGCAAAGTACTGCGATAGGTATTCAGAGCCCTGGATGAAGCTGCTCCAGGGAGGATTCCCATCCACGTAACCAAGGAAGTTGTTCTCTCTGCCGCCTCATTCTTCGCGAACGCTGTAAGATGATTACAGGTATGCCCTATCTGCCTTTCGCCAGAAGCTCTTCCATTAACAGAGGCAACGCAGACTGCTTTTGCATGGAACGCCGCCTCCCTCGCTCACAGGAGCGCACCATCCCCTTCCCTTTAAGCTCTGCTTTTATGAACAGCAGCAGTATGGCAAGTGCCCTTCCTATTGACACACAACAGCACACGTGGCCACAGCACTGTGTCACGCACTACTGCCAAACCCGAACAGACACGCCTGTTACGGCTGATCAAATCAATCCAATCTCACACCGTCACTTAACATGACTTCACGGAGACCTTTTGTCACCCAGCTCCAAGAATTTGATGCTTCTTGACACTGGTTAACAGAGGGATTTGGGGCTTGATTATCAAAAGGGATTTCCTGCCATGAATTGATGAGCACGTGGTCCATACCCTCCCCCTGGGCGCTCAAGTTCTGGAAATGGGACTAGCTCATCCCAGGTGAATTGGACGTGCGCAGGACCCGTCGTTACTTTTGCAATGGGCATTTCTGGCACAGCCTAAGGAACAGGCTTCAGATTTTCTCTCTTCTGTAATACGCAATTTAACTACCAAAACTAGTACGTCATTGCTCCCTCTCCACAGCTGTTGATACACCACCCCTGAAGTCCTACCAAGCTCTAAGATTTGTACGACACACGCAACGAGCCTATTTCCCTTTCATGCTGTTTTCCTATTTTAATTCTGTCCCTTTCTCCATGATGTGGTTTCAACAGCACTTGCTGTGATTAAAAAGGACTTCCAAAAACTCAACGTACAATTTTCCTTGTGAAGAAATTAAATGAACTGTCCACCCTGTGAACAGCACAATAGTGCTGGAGTTCCTTAGACACCTTCCTACCCATAGCTGCCCGTGGAAACATCCCAGTGCTTCCAGGTTTGCCCAAAGCGCCCAGCCCACTATAACCTAACACCACTGGCAACTTCAAAGCGTTGAAAACTAAAATGTCCTGGGATCCCTTTACAGCTTCAGTACAATCTGAGCCAATATTGGGCCTTTTACCAGAGCAAAAACGCGCGGCCCTATGTGGAGAGTGAAATCAATAATGCGTGCACAAGGCCAATACGTGGCGTTTAATTATTCTTACCCAATTCAGAAGTCAGCGGGTACTTGCTGTCACCAGTTTCACACCAAACATTGCCATCTTCAGCCTGGATCTTGAAAGGATCTTCTTCAGCACCAGAAGCGGGACAACATGTATTTTCCAGTTTAACCTCTTCTTGCAAGAAGGCACAAGACCTTATGGAGCAAATGGCTAATTCTTGTAACACAGTGAAAAAGTCTCGACAGATTCTTGCCCATTCTGAGACGCTGGGCTAACCCATGAATCCTGAGAAGGATGAAATACACTAGCTATGTGCCACATGAAACCTCTTTGATCTGACCAGGGAACTAAGAAAATCCCACATCTGCAGAGCATCTTCCTGAGACATAGGGAAATGACTCGACATTTGCGAGGAAAACAGGTCCACCCGACAAAGAGATTTTGGAACTCAGAAAGCAGTGCTTTCCAACGCAGCACGTGTAGCCTAGACACAGGAACATGGAGGCTCTTTAGATGGTTGGAGTTTCCATTCGTTTCCTTATCAAGCTGAATGTCATTGATCACTGCACCGGTCTGAAATTAGGTTTTAACCAAGCTTTCTTTGGGGCAGGATGGCATGGAGAGTGTAGGGAGTCAAAAGTACTGAGAAGAGGGAAGGCTTCTTTGACGTGTACCGTCGGTCATAAAAAACCAACCTAAAAATCAACATTGCAGGCCAGATCCCAGGTTCATTTAAATGCATCGGTGAAGTTAATAAAATTTATTCCAGGTGAGGATTTGTTGTCTGAATTTTGAACCACTTTGATAAGACGTCTCTAAGTCTTTTACACTGTTGATGCTAGCAGCAATTCTAAGAAGGCTACGTTCATTCTGCTGCATTTGAGCAAGTCAGCCACATAAGCTGGTTATAGCTCCCCAAAACTCCATTTCAGAGACTCCAAACAGAGTTCTTCCTCTAGTCTAATCTCCCGTCATCACAGATCACAATGTATCCGTGAGGACAGCCAGCAACAGCTTTCTGAAAAGCCCTGTTTTATCGCTATTTCATTTCACAGCAAAATGCAATCGCCCAACTCCGTCAAGCTTCCCCGGGCCCGCAGAGTGCCTGGCCAAGTGAGAACCCCGACAAAAGCGCGAGGCAAACGAAAAGCCTTGCCATGCCCCGTACGGATTGAAGAACAGAAAAAGAGAAATGGTAGGTACATAAAAAAGGAAGGCGCTTGTTTACAGGATATGCAGTCATTTATATTTAGCAGCTCAACGTTCCACGCTGCTGGTGAAAGACAAGGAGGGAAGTGAAGCGGCCGTCAGATAGGTTAACCACCAACTTTCATCTACAGTTTCAGTACTGCCGGGCAGCTGCTTCTGGGAAACTATGCTAGGATGCAAAATAGGCAAGAAAACCCCTAATCGTTTGTTACCTCATCCCAAAGAACAGGAAACCAGCATTGCTGCCTTTCGTCCGAATAAGATCTACTAAACAGTAATATTTACCTCTCCATGTCTTCGAGCTCACTTCGTGCTTTGATAAATGCCTGTTAAACTGAGGGCTTGATCGTCTTTTTTTGAACAAACGAAATAAATGAAGAAAGATACCCTATTACAATTTCAGAGCTGGATCAAAACCAATACAACACAGTTCTTTCAGAATAAAATAACACTGTTAGCTTTATCATTTGATGTAAGTTCTCTTCCATTAACAGCCAAAATGTCAGTTACACATGACTGAGCCATTCGATTTACTGGAAGGACAACTGGAGCTACAAAACTTTGTAAATGTAGGAAACCTTTCTTTAGATTTCTTATAGCTCTTGGAGACAAATATGCCAGATACACCTCTGCGCTCATGAAAAACGCGTTTGCACAGAAGGTTGGTCTGAACTGCCATGTTATTTTTAAAAACAATGCAAACCCAACAAAAAAACCCATGCAATGATCAGAGAAAGCGTTGGGAGGTTTCTGTACTATATCTGTCTGTCCTACATGAATACAATAGCTAAACACCATAAAATTTCCCCTCTCTTGCATATGCAATTATTTGTGGGAGTAAGTATGCGTCTAATAGATCTGTACAATATTACAGACAGAAATGACGGTACAAAAAGTAAAGGTTAAAACTGAGAAGCTGGCTCTTTATAGCCAAATGCCTGTAAAGCTTATTTGAATAGTTTCTTACCCCAGTCCCCACACTGCGTAGGTTTTTACACGTGCTTTGCCTTGTTCTATGGACAGCAACGGAGATATTCCACTACGTTAAGTGTACGCATCCGTCTCTGCAGGTTCTTCTGCTTTCCAGCACTAAAGACTGATCACCATCTCCCTCATCCCACTGACCAATACCGTGTGCTTCTCAAGGGGTCATTTAAACAAAATATTCTAGTTTCATCAGCAGAAAAGAACGAGGCTGACTACAGCTTCATATACCAGCACCCCGACTCACAGTAATCAAACCCATGTGCCCAGGGAAGAGCATCGCGTGAGAGGAAGCCTTCACTGATGCTCTCCTCAGAGCACTCCAAAGCCCCATCAATTTGCAAGCCAGGGACCAACGGAGGTTTAGAATTTGTGCGCACAGCTAAAAAACGAAAGGGGGAGAATGCAGATTTGGGAAGCTCAGGGACCCCTCCTTCGCTTAGCTGACTGCGATTTCGGCATGCCTGTTTACCATCATGTGATCTAGACTGACACCATCTTAGGCGCCGCCTTTTACGTTCGTAAGTTTAAAAAGAAAAAAAGAAGAGAGCAGCTTATTTCCTTGATGTGGCGGGATACATGCCTTAACCAGGATTCAAGGAAGTCTGAAGTGATTATTCCCTGTATTCTTAAAAAGATGGGCATTCAGATGCTTCGAAAGATTCATCCCCCAGGATCATACTCTCAACAGAAGATGACAGATGTATTAAGATGCATTCATTTTGTTTCGATTTACCATTCTCCCTTCCAAAGAATGAAGCAAACGGAGCAATAAAGGAAAAACTTAAAAAAAAATCCAACCCAGGAATATTACAAAATGAGTAAATTTTCAAGACCAGCATTCTACATCATTTCGTTTTCAGGGAAGCTTGGGAGAGGAAATAACACATGCAGAAATGAATCCCTTTCCATGAACTATATGATAAAAATTACTCTGCAGGAAATCTTTTTCATGCCAACTGACTGGAGGAGGGGTAGGAAGGAGAGGGAAGATGCAAGTCTCATGAAATTTTATCAGTAGCTAATTAAATACATGGCTTCTAAGTTTTAGCACCGCAGACTTCAGCTATATGATTTATTACACCAATGTAAAAAAAAAACCAAACAAACCCAAACCCCAAATAAGGAAAAAACCAAATCCTTTTCTGTAGGTAAGAAATATACTCACTGATACTCACTAATTTTCAACAATCCTAACAAACTCTGGCTGTATGGAGTAGCTCTTTCTTTCTACCAATATCAGAAAATGTCAAAGGCTGAAGAGGAAACAAAAGTTAAACCAAACCATTTAAAAATACAGTACTGTGACAAATTTTATTTCATTTTTATCAGTACTACATGCTTACTACCACTAGGAACAGACATGCCTTTTTTTTGTTGTTTGTTTTGGGTTTCTGTTGTGTTTTTTTTTTTTT